>JAFNEN010002304.1:0-17234 GCA_019343175.1 Oedothorax gibbosus
AATACAGGAGGGAAGAAAAAAGGGAAAAAGGTAATAGTTTTTTTGCCATTTTTGATCGATCTACTCAACCCCAAACCCGGAACTTAAATTTTTGAAAAAAAAAAAAACCCCTTCTTTCCGGGTAAAAAACTCCAAACAGATACAAAATCGGGGTTAACCCCGAAATTTTCAAAATACGGCGTTTCAAGAAGGAGCAACCCTGAATTTTAAAAAAAATTAACTTTGAAAAAGAAAAACTAAACGGGGAAAGGCTTTTAACGAAAACACCCCCAAAAATTTAGGAAAAAACACTGCAAACCCCCCGACTTACCAGCAGGAATGGCAGGTTTCAGTATCAACCCCCAAGGGGGGAACAAAATTCCCATTTTGGGGGGGGAAAACTGCCCGGGCACCAAAAAATTCCCCTAGCAAAGACCTTCGTTTAAAGGGACTTGTGGCACGCGGAAACCTTTCCCAAACCAAAATACCCCTACCATCCCCCGGGGAAGGTTTTACGGCTTGATAGACCAACCCCACGGAGGGGGGTTTTGTTGTTGGGAAATAAGCAAAAACTCCAACCAGGTTTAAATCCAATCTCCCCCCAGCAGGGGGTGAGTGTATGGTTGTGACATGTGAACCCGGCACCCCAACTATGTTGCAAACTTTTTTTCCCCCCAGAAGGTTTTTAAAAACCCCCTGGTTTAAAACCTTCGTCAAGCCTCAGGCCCCCATTTTCATAAGGGGATTTTAATATCTTTTGTAGCTCTTGTTATTTTTTTGTTCAACCTTTAACCTGTCCCAGTCCTGTATCTGTAACTGTCATTGTGTTGGGCACTTTCTACATGCTTCCAGAGCTAGCCCAAAGCATTTTGTCAACCTGTTGGGCATTTCCCCCGTTGGAACCGCTGGGGAGTACTTTTTAACTTTAATTTTTTATATAAGCCCCGTCAAAAAAGGGGGGCTTCGCAGTTTATTTTTTTACGGTCCCTCCAGCGCGGGCGCTATTTCGGGTAAATGTGTGGCCATTTTAAATTTTCAAATTTTTTAAATTTATTAGTAAGTTTTTTCAAAATTTTTCTTCTATTTATTTTCCTGATATTGTTTTTTAATTGAACTATTTTTTTACATTAAATTAAACCTAATATAAAAGAAAAAATCTACTTTTTCAAATCACTGCCCAATATATTTGTCAAAAAGTAATTATTCATAGGGTTCCAAATTTTGTATTTTTTAAAAAAAAACCTATCCAATAAAATGGTCCTCGACCTGGAAAGGCTTTTTTTTGAAAATGAAATTTAATTGGGAATGGATTTGTTTTATTTTTAAATTTTTCCCCCAAACTTTTTAAAAAAGAACATTGTTAGGAAAAATTTTAAGTTTTAAAATTTTTTGAAAAAAAATTTTGATCGGTTGTAAAATTTAATAAATTTTAACCCCCGCGGGAACCGGCTGGGGTGGATGCTCATTGTGTACAATGAACAGTTAATGTTTTGCGCTTTTTTTTAGATAAGTTTTTTTGGATTTTGACTACTTGGAAGAACTAGTTATAAATTATGAAGTGGAATATTGTATGTATTTAATGGTTAGAAAATTGGGGGATCCAAAAAATTAAAAAGGGCCCTTCGGTGAAACTGTATTAAAAACGTTTTTCCTCATGAAAAAATTAGGGCCATACGCTCCCCAAAGTTAAAATTCCCCCTTTTTCCCGGGCCCCATTTTTTTGGTTGGGTTATTTCAGAGATTGTTTTTTTCAAGGTTGTAAAAAGAAAATTTTTCAGCCGCCAAAAGCTTCAGTATAAAGTTTTCTTTAAGGGAAAGCTTTGCGCTGATTAAATTTTTTTAAATTTGTGACGCAATTTGATAAGTGGGAAACTCTCACGGCGATTCATAAAGTAGTTGTCTTATTTATGTCAGGCCCGGTTTTTTTTTTTAAAACCGGATTAAAAAAGAGAGTCACCCCAAAGGTTACGCGAGTTTTTTGGGTTGTATCGAGTGCTTGCATTGCGCACTCCAAAAAACCCGAAAAAAACTGGGCTCTATTCGGTTTATACCTTTTGAAAAAAGATGGATCCAATCTCTGAGGGGAAAGGGATTTTCCAAGATAAGAAACTGCCCCCTTTTTTTTGGGGTTTAAAAAAATTTTTCCGGAAGCAGACGCGCCGCTGGAGCGATTGGGGGATAACGTTAAAACTTAAAATTTTAAAAATCTAAAAATGAAAAGCACGGCTTTTTTTTCCCCCTCAAATAACGGGGTTTAAAATGTTCTGGCCCCACAAAATTTTTTAAAATGTAAAAAATTTTTTTTAAAAGTTCTGGGCAGAAGAAAATCATTAATTTCAAAGCTAAACTTTTAAAAATTTTGAAACGGGGCCTTTTCAGGCCAAGCAAAAGAAAAGGTTGTAGGGATTTCTTAAAGCAAATACTTTTCATGGGGTAGGCCGTTCAAGGGAGTTAAAAAAAACCCGCCCCAGCGGAGATGACCGGGTTTTTAACTCTATCACTGTTCCCAATTTAAAAGTTGCATTAAAAGCAAATGAACGTTATTCTACAGCTTGGTTAAATTGTTTTCCTAATGGTCTTCGAGATTTTCGGCCTTGATCGATTTGGTTGAAGCTATTTTTTTTCAGAGGACTGTGCCAGAACTAAAAAATTTAAAGGACAAATTTAGTTTAAAATTTTTAGGGTTTTTTCTGTTGGGATTTGGTCTTTCAGGGGTCGGTTTTTATTCAGTAAGGAACAGTTTCCAATAGTCAAAACTAGGAGTAAAGTTTTTAATTTTCCCCAAAATTACGTTACCCCAGAAAAATTTTTATCCAAAAATCGTTTTTTTCCGTCTCAGGTTGCGCCCGGCGAAAAAAAGGGCGGGGGGATTGATCTTCTTTTGGGTGCAAAGTTTTGGTGAATTGTTTTGAGTAAAAAAAAAAAACCTGTAGGCTAAAGTTTAACTGCTATGCATACTATATTTGGGTGGGTTTTGACAGGTACAACAGTCTCATTCGAATTCCAAGCGTGTAGTGCACCTGGTGAACTGTGATGTAGAAAAGACTATTCAAAGGGTTTGGGAACTGGAGGATGTTCCTCGAACAAGATCACTGAGCCCAGAAGAGACCCTGTGTGAAAAGATCTTTGCTGACATGACAAGGCGTGACAAAGACGGTCGGTACGTTTTACGTCTTCCATTCAAGATCAATGAACTGGAGCTGGGATCCTCAAGAGAGATAGCGGTCAAGCGTCTCAAGAATTCAGAACGTAGGTTCATCAGCAATCCCGAGCTTCAAGATTCATATAGGAGCTTCATGGAAGAGTATAAGGACATGGGACACATGGAAACGGTTTCACCTGAAGATGATACCTCAGTGAAGTCCTGCTTCTACATGCCTCATCATGCCGTCGGAAAAGTTGTGAATTCAAAGACCAAGTTCCGGATTGTCTTCGACGCGTCGGCAAAATCGTCAACAGGAGTATCGTTGAACGACAAGCTTCTGGTAGGTCCAGTGCTACAAGACTCGATTGCCTCTATCTTGATGCGCTTCAGGTTGCATCAGATTGCACTAACGGCTGATATTTCTAAGATGTATAGGCAGTTTCTCGTGGATGAGCAGGATACTGACTTCCAGCGCATCGTGTGGAGAGAATCACCTGAACTTCCAATCCAAGACTGGAGATTGCGTACGGTTACCTATGGTACAGCTTCGGCACCTTACCTGGCTACGCGATGTCTTCGGAAGTTGGCGGAGGATGAAGGAAAGGACTTTCCAAAGACAGCTGAGGTAGTGTGCAGCGACTTCTACATGGATGGCCTCATGTCTGGTGAAGCCACAGAAGCCGAGGCGATGGAACTGCAAGACGGAATCATCCAACTCATGAAACGTGGGTGCATGGAGATTAGAAAATGGACCTCAAACTCGCGAGCTGTCATAGAGGCGATACCTAAAGAGCTCCGTGGTAGTAACCTTCCTTTGAGTATAGACTCAAGCGAAACCATCAAGGTTATGGGGGTACAGTGGAATCCATCAGCTTATTGCTTTTCCTTCACAGTGGACGAATCGAAAAACCAGAATGAGCTCACAAAGAGAAGCCTGCTTTCCAACATTTCGAGAACCTTTGACCCACTGGGCTGGCTATCCCCTGTTACTATCAAAGGAAAGATCCTCATGCAGCGTTTATGGTTGTGCAATCTAAAATGGGATGATCCTGTACCGCCAGGGCTTCAGTCAGAATGGATGACAATTGCTTCATCTCTTGCAAGGCTTCGGGACATCTGCATTCCAAGGTGCATAGTTCTACCCAAGGCCACACGCTACGAGCTACATGGATACGCTGATGCTTCCGAGGCGGAATACGCAGCTGTGGTATATTTGAAGTCATTCAGTAAGAATGCGGAAATGTCACATCTTGTGGTAGCCAAGACAAAGGTTGCGCCATTAAAGAAGCAGTCTATTCCCAGGTTGGAGCTGTGCGGAGCACTTCTTCTCGCCGGAATAATAGCATCGGTGGTTCAATCGACCAAGCTGCAAATAGATGATGTGTATTGCTTCACGGACTCGACTATAGTGCTGGCGTGGCTGCAAGGTGAACCTTCTCGCTGGAAAACCTTTGTTGCGAACAGAGTGGCGAAGATAATGGAGCTTGTTCCAAGTTCAAAGTTGCACCACGTTGCAAGTGAGGACAACCCGGCAGATTGCCCGGCAGCCTCAAGGGGGATCTCTCCACAAGACCTTCAGCAACATCCGCTATGGTGGGCGGGTCCTACAGCGATTGCTTTGGATGTACAGCCTGATCCGGAGCAGAATTTGCAGGAAATCATCAGAGAACAGTGGACCGTGCAAGCGAATGTAGCTCAAGCACAAGAAGAAATCAAACTGGATTATCTTGAGAAGTTCTCAAGCTTGACAAGATTGAAGAGAGTGCTGGCGTATTGCAAACGCTTCATATTCAACACGAGGAACGCAGACAAGAAACAGCTCGGATTCCTAAGTGCAAAGGAATTAGAAGAAGCTCTCGTGCATGCCGTGCGTCTAGTGCAACGAGAAGTATTCTCCACAGAAATTTCAAGACTCTCAAGTGGGAACAACTTAGGTTGTAAGAGTACCTTGGCATCGCTGAATCCATTTGTGGACCAGGAAGGTACTTTGAGAGTAGGTGGCAGATTACAGCATTCAAGGCTGCCATATCGCCAGAAGTTTCCTATCCTGCTGCCTAAGAAACATTGGTTAACGGAGAGGATTATAGCTCATGCTCATTTAACGTAACTACATGCAGGTCCACAACTGCTAATGGCGATTCTTCTGAAGAGGTTTTGGATTGTAGGCGTACGAGATGTCATCAGACAACAAGTCCGAAGATGCATGACATGTGCCCGATACAGAGCTCAACAGCAACAATGGATGGGTGACCTTCCAAGTTCCAGAGTTGTCCCTTGCAAACCTTTCCAGAAATCCGGTGTTGATTACGCTGGACCTTTCCTATTAAAAGCATCAAAAGGAAGAGGACGTGTGACTTACAAAGGATATGTAGCAGTATTCGTGTGTTTCGTCACTAAAGCCATCCATTTGGAGCTCGTAGGGGACCTAACATCGGAAGCTTTCATAGCCGCGTTGAAGCGATTCATCGGACGTCGAGGAAAATGCACAGATATTTTCAGCGATTGCGGTACGAATTTCACAGGCGCCTACAAGATCTTAAAGCAAGAAAGAAGCCTTTCAAAGCAGGAAGAAGCCAAGATAGCCAACCACCTTGCCAGTGAGGGAATAAATTGGCACTTCAATCCACCTTCAGCACCGCACATGGGTGGACTCTGGGAAGCTGGAGTGAAATCCGTGAAACATCACCTTCGTCGTGTTGTGGGGCAAACAACCTTGTGCTATGAAGGGCTTTACACAGTGCTAGTGCAGATCGAAGCCTGCTTGAATTCCCGTCCTCTTAGTCCCATGTCAAACGATCCCAACGACCTGGATGCGTTGACACCAGGGCATTTCCTAACTGGTGACTCTTTGATGGCTCTCCCGGAGCAAGATCTAACCGACCAATCCTTATCTCTGCAGCCTAGATGGAAACTGGTGCAACGTCTAGTGCAGGGTTTCTGGGCTCGGTGGAAGATGGAGTACCTGGCAAGACTTCAAGAGCGTCCAAAGTGGCTGACGAAAAACGAGAACTTTGCAATAGGGGACATGGTTTTGGTGCGCGACGAAAGACTCCCACCTATTAAGTGGACCCTAGGACGCACTGTGGACATTCACCCTGGTACAGATGGTGTTGTTCGAGTGGTCTCTGTTAAAACAGTCAAAGGAATGCTACGAAGACCTATTGTTAAACTAATTCATTTACCATGTTAAAAATTGTATCAAAATTGTGTAGGGATTTAAACTTCAAAAATTAATTTCTTTCTTTTTACTAGTTTGTTGAAGGAACTTCAAGGTGGGCGGAATGTTGGGCCACGTTTCTACATGCTGTGCCAGAGCTAGTCCAATGCACTTTGTCAACCTGCTTGTGCATTTATCCCGTTGGCAACCGCTGCTGGAGTGACGTTTTAACTTATGAATTTTATATAAGCACCGTCAACAAAGGGGCGTTCGCAGCTTTATTTCTTTTACAGGTCGCCTCCAGCGCGGGCGCTATTTCGGGGTAAATGTGTAGGCCAGTCTTAATTTTCTAATTCTTAATTTATTATGTATTAGTTTGTTTACAAAATTGTTATCGTTCTATTTATTTATCCTGATATTGTTAACTTATTGTAACTATTTCTTTTATCACTTCAAATTAAACCTAATGATAATTAAGTAAATAATCTACTGTTTTCATAATCACTGCCCAATATATTTGTCAATAAAGTATAGTTATTCATAGTGATTCCAATTTGTATTTTCTGTACACAAATCCTACCCACACATTGTGTTTTGCCGGTTTTGACAATGTGTATTGTTTTGTCACTTGTTCGTGTTGCAATGCCGGAATAAAGTTGTTTTTACTAACTTCGTGTATTAGGACTCACATACAAACTTAATTCTAGTTCAGTGGGGACGAGGATGAGATCCAATTGCGTCCTGCCAAGTTACCATTTCCTTGTTTGACAACAAGCAGCGGCAAATTTTTTTGACCTCCCATCGAATTCGACGTTGACATCCACCATTCCGAGTACACCGATTGGGTGAGCTGTGTAGGATCTCATGGAGACATCCGTCTTCTGCAAGGGTGGAAATCGGTGTTGTACTCTTTCGTACGTGCTTTCAGTTATCAGCGCAAACGGTGCTCCAGAATCCACTTCCATTTCGATGAGCGACCCCTGCACCCTGCATTGGATTCTAGCCGGAGAAGGAGCTCTTTCCAAAGAAGAAATAGTGAACAAATCATACTGTTGCCCAGCTAAGAAAATCAGCAAAAAACCTTGAAAAAAAATTGAAGGAAAGCTGCAGGAAAACTGCAGGTATTTGGAACCAAAAACCTTCATCAAAAAACCTTTATTTTCCCTTCATTCGAAAACCTGCAGGATAATTGAAGGTTTTAGGTTCCAAATACCTCCATTTTTCCTTCACCAAAAAAAATCTTTATATTTCCTTCATTAAAAAACCTTTATAAAAACTGCAGGATAAGTGAAGTTTTAGGTACCATGTTCCTTCACTTTTCCTTCATCAAAAGCCTCCATTTTCCCTTCATCAAAAAACCTTAATATTTCCTTCATTGGAAAAACACTTAAAAAAACTGCAGGATAAGTGAAGATTTTGAAGTTGAGTTGCATTTATACCCAAGTAGGAAGAAGCACGGGATTTGATCTGGGGGTATTTGTGTCGCTGTTCAGCGCGCTACCAACTGCACTATTGGAGCTTGCAAATTGGAGCACGTTTTAAAATTAGGAATGGTATATCTTATAATTAGAACATACAAAATTACACACTCCATGGATTCGATTATAGTCAATAAATTCGATTCATGATTTTGCGTACAATTTGTATATGATTTTTATTTAAAATATTTAAATTAGATTTAATTAATTGTTCTAAGGTGGTAATAAATAAATTGGATGCAAATTTTGTGAGTTAGAAAAAATAATATATCTTAAGAATTCCTTTAAGATGAATTTATTTTTAAATTTTCTATAAAAAGGTGAGAGAAAAGCTATTGAGCAAACTGAAATATTAAGCAAATAATTTTTAAATCTGCTTTTTTTCGTTTAAATTTTACTGTATCTTTATATGGGTGGCATTATTTTCTTCTTTTTTGCAAAATCAAATCAAAAACGTCCATGGAAATTGGGAAAAAGAAGTTGAATCGCCAATTATAGCTTTGATATCGTTTCTGAATTTGTAGAAGTTACAGATTAACAAAATCTAGATCTGCAATTTGAACATATTAAGCTAATTTGCTGCAAAATTTTCTAATAAACTGCAAATGTTTACATTAAAAATTAAATGTTTTTCCGCGAAAAATTCCAACAATTTTTAGCTGGGATACAATTACTACAAGTGTAAAATATCAAAACTAATTTAAAAAATAAAGAGCAATTTTAAGATAAAGATTCACTACAAAAAAATTTACAGTATTTTTGGGGTTAACGCACACATTATTTTTTAAAAATAACTTCAAATAAACTCACAACTGGTCAACCCATTTGATACTTATTTTCAATGACGCTTCATTAGAGTCGTCAAAAAAAAGTTTACACTGGTATGATAATGCAGCACCATAGAAGTTATTGGTTTGTAATTTCCCTTGAGCAGCAACCCACTTGTCGACATTGTTGCAGAAAACGATTTTGGCCCCTGCAGGCTTCATGTGTAACTCTATGCTACACTGTAAAAAAAAATTACTGAAATTAACGGGGGAAGTACCGGCAGCAGAGTTGCCGGGACTTTCCCGTTTGGTTAAGTATTTTCCCGTGTATCTACAGAAGTTCCGTTTCTTATTTCTCCATTGTTAAAATTTTCCATTTTGCATTTTCCCGTTGTTAAAATTTTCCATTTTGCATTTTCCCGTGTTTCTACTTAAGTTCCGTTTCTTATTTCTCCGTTATTAAAATTTTCCATTTTGCCTTTCTCCTTTAATCTACTGAAGTTCCGTTTCTTATTTATTCGTTTTTAAGGTTTTCCGTTTTATATTTACCGTGAATCTAAGCAAGTTTTCCGTTTTGTATTTTCCCGTTATTTTAATTCTCGTGTGTATTTTTGCTAATGAAATGTCCATCTATAGTAAAAGTCAGAAAAATCTCAAAAAGTTACGCATATTTTTTCATGCTCCTTTTCTCAACAATAAAGTGAAATCTCTTGAAGTGCTTTTATAAATTTTCCCCTTAAGGCTATTTTTAGTAGAAAAACAATAAATTTAACATTTTGAAAAAATTACAAAGCACTTATAAAACGAAATTTTAATTCATTATAACAATTACAAAAAAGAGCATAAAATATGCATAACTTTCTGAGATTTTTCTCGACTTTTCTCCATAGACAGCATTTTTGAGTCATGGCCATTTCAGCAGGTATCCGTTCTCTTGAAAATACAACGTTCCAAGGCATTCATATTTCATGCTCATACTTTTACTAATATAAAAAGTTGAAACACTGCAATATTTTAGTATATATTAAGAACTAAACAGATTTTTTTCTTCGAATTTCATAAATATTCGCTACCAAGGTCAATTAAACTTGTTAAAATACATAACAGAAGAAACATTGATTGAAACACAATTTTTCAGTATACACGATTTATTTATTATATATATATATATATATATATATATATATATATATATATATATATATATATATATATATATATATATATATATATATATATATATATATATATATATATATATATATATATATATATATATATATATATATATATATATATATATTATTTCAATTTCTCATTCAACAAATTTACGATTTATACAGATACAGAGCAAATCTTACTTTAACTTGACATGATTGGAACCCGATTTCACCTGTTTATTAGAGAAGATAAAGATTATATGTTCATTGATACAGCAAAATTAATTCTCAGGTTGGCAAAGTTATTAAGTTAAGATATTCAACCCTCTAACATTATACTTGGTTACATATATTTTTATTAAGAATAATAATTGTAAAATAATAATTTTTCTCAAAAACTTTCTCAAACTGTATATATTTTACATATTTTTAATTGTATTTACAGTTTAAAAATTTTGTCAAAATCATTTGTTTGATTTGCTAAATTAATAATTCTTTTGTAATTGAAGATGGTTTTCCGGATTCTGCTTTGTTGCTTTTGATCCTCTCTTCGTATTAAGATCCGCAAGACACCTAATAAAAGATAAAATAGTATTAAAATTAACAAATAAACATATTGGCATAATTGTTTAAAATGCCCCCATCTACCATAATCTTCAACAACCACAACACGAGATTAAATTTGCCCGTCTGGTGGCTGGTGGCTGAATGTTTAGTGCTCTGGCGTTTAAGTCACTGGGAGCAGGTTCGAATCATCATCTAATTAGCTTGATATGCAAAAAATGACCATAGAACGACAAACCAAAACCAAACCCACACAAGTTTGAATGTCTCTAAATTATGTTCAAATAGTTAGACATCTGATATTTTGTTTTCAATTTTAAGTGCCTTTAAAGGTGTTTATTTTTTTGAGTTTGTAAAAAGTATTTATTTTTTAATTAAAGTGATTATTTTTTAATAGTTAAGAAATGAAAAATGTTCTTTTGCTGATTCTACCCATAAAAATGATCAGGTTGCTGCTTTATTTAGGAAATTAACGCTGCAAACGACTTTTACCCGTATTGCCAGAAATCCTGAAACAGCGACATCCATCAGGGCGTGCTTATAGAGAAAAGCGTTTTATTATAACGCCTCAAAATATGTGGTACTCTCCAGTTTTTTTTTTTTAAAGTTTTATGTCAGGACAAAACTTCAATGCCTCAAAATATATGCTAGTTCATGGCGAAATCGCAAGTGTCTCGAATCTCGCTATTTTTATAGTTTTAGTCAGGACGCATCGGTCGATTAAACTTTAAAGCCTCGTAATTTTTGCTTATTTGCAGGAAATTGCAGTAGTGACTCGTTATTTTTTGTAAAGCAGAACCTCGATTATCCGGTCTAATTGGGACTGTAGATAGGTCGGATAATCGAAAATTCCTGATATAAGAGAGTTTTTATTTAATCGTAAAACTTCTCTTAAATAGGATCGTCCGAGTTTTCCAATATAATCAACAGCCCTTTAGAGTCGTATAAACGGTGCTTTACTGTATTAATGCATGTTATTAGACAATACATTTTTAAGGAATATGAATCACAGCATTTAAAATAATAAAAGTTTCAAAATAAGTTATATATACTAACACTCACCTTTATAATCAGTGGAGCGCCGAAAAACCCGAACAATGTATGTAGGTAGGTAGGTTGGTGCATGTATTTTCCAGTTTGTGTGCTTGATCAGAAACCGGCTTATAAACCTTCGTCAAGTAAGACAAACACAGACATAATTTTACAATTGAAAGTACACCCAGGGCGAAGGCGGGAATCGAACCCGCAACAGGTACAGTGCGCAGACTGTTAGCGTAATGGGCTGCGATCAAACCCACTAGGCCACCCGGGCCCTAACCCAAACAAGCACTTCTAGTGATTAGCATTCGATTCGATCGACGATTCGAAGATGAATGTCGCCAATAGAGGGTTTTCTTTCCACATTTAGCGACATATTTCAGTGTTCGGCGATATCGAAAGTATTTCAAATTTAATTATATAAATACAGTTAGCCCCTGGTCATAAAAAAGATAATTTTTTATTCTAATTGATAGCTGGATGCTTTTCTAAAAAATATTTCAAAAAAATAAATAACATTTCGTAAAACAGGTATTTGATGTTCGAGTTTCGATGTGTGTATTCTTAGTGCATTATCGCCAATTCTATATAGGGTAATAAAAGTATGGCAGCTCTAAAAACGGGAAAATTCCGTTTTCATTTCTTCGCTCGTGGTTTACGGACATTTTCCGTTTTTAGAAGGAAAAACCCCGTTTTCAGATGGAAAAAAACCGTTTTCATCTCTTCGCTCGTGGTTTACGGACATTTTCCGTTTTTAGAAGGAAAAAAACCGTTTTCAGATGGAAAAAACCCGTTTTAAGCCAATACGGGAAAGTTCCGTTAAAATCAGTAATTTTTCTCCTGAACTTTCAGATT
The DNA here is from genome assembly GCA_019343175.1 of Oedothorax gibbosus. Classification (NCBI taxonomy): domain Eukaryota; kingdom Metazoa; phylum Arthropoda; class Arachnida; order Araneae; family Linyphiidae; genus Oedothorax; species Oedothorax gibbosus. Next base: position 12,144 of record JAFNEN010002304.1, read on the forward strand.
TTTTTTAACAGTGTATAAAGAATTATGCACATGTTGTATTAATTCTCTGCTGAAAGTTTTTTAGACAAAATACTTTGCTTGAAATATTGTCCTTAGTTTCTCAGAAAGTTTAGATAATTTTTTGCATAAAATTGCATATTAAGTGCTATTGAAATGTGAGTTTAAAGATAAAACAGTATTTTAAGTGTACTTTAAAATATATAGGTTAAAAAAATAAACTCTAAAGAAAGGTAATAAAAAGTATAAGGTTAAATAAAGATATTTCTCAGCATAAAATTTTAAGAGAAATTGCTGTTTTCATGTAGAACTGAAACGGCTAATTCTTTGTTCTTTTAGGATGAATCCTTCAGAAAAATGGCAGTTTTCTTTAAGAATAAGAAAAAATCACCTTAAAAAAGTTTTACAAATATGCAGTTCTCCAGCTGAAACTCAGTTGCTGAATTTCTCAGTACAATACCTTCAAAAAAAAACATTTTCCCTGCATAAAACCTTCATCTCTCTTCAAAAGCATTGTTTTTTTGCTGAAATTTAGTTGCTGAATTTTTCATCACAATACCCTTACAAGTACTGCAAGTTTAATGCTGAAAACATTTCCATGCATTAAATCTTTATCTCTCGTCCGAAAGAAGCAGTTTTTGTGTTGAAATTTAGTTGCTGAATTTTTCATCATAATACCTGTAAAAGTACTGCAGGTTTTATGCTGAAAACATTTTCCTGCATAAAAGCTTTATCTCTCATCCAAAACATGCAGTTTTCCTGCTGAAATTTATTTGCTGAATTTTTCAGCACCGTACCCATATAAATACTGCAGGTTAAATGCTGAAAACATTTCCCTTCATAAAACCTTCATTTCTCTTCAAAAAACCTGCATTTCTGGGATTTCCATGCAGGTTTTTTGCTGATTTTTTTAGCTGGGTGCATACCCGGCTTTGTTGGTGGTTGGTCCAACTGGTGAACTGGCACATTCCTGACAGCTTGCCTTGACTTGAATTCTTGCATAGAGGAACCAGCTTTGGCTGCAGATTGGCATATGCGAGCTAGATGACCCACCTTCCCACAAGAATGTCATGTTGCTTTTATATGGGGACACTCTGAAGAATAGTGGGAGTCAGTACTACCGCAACGCATACACTTGGCACTGGTCTTTGAACCCGACGGTTTCCCAGGAGTAAACCTATCCTGCTTCTTCTTTAGGACAGATTTAGCGTGTTTCCTCACAAAGTGAACATCATTAGCTGCCGCCCCACTGTTGGTAGGTTTCATGTCACCAACTCTACGAGTAGCTGCTTCCATAGCGACAGCTATTTCTACCGCCCTTGCAAGTGTCAAATTAGGTTCCGCAATGAGTTTGACCTGTATGTCCTCGCACTCAATGCCACAAATTATACGGTCTCGCAACATTCTATCTAAAAATGTGCCGAAATTACAGAACTTTGCCAATCTTCTCAACTCCGCAATGAACGTTGAAACAGACTCGCCGGCGTGACGAACTCGGCGGAAGAATTTCAAACTTTCCACAGTTTCAGAAGGGGACGGTTCAAAGTGGTTAGATAAAACTTGAACCAACTCGGAAAAAGTCTTATTTGTAGGCAAGTCCGGCGAAATCAGGTCCGTAAGACGGCTGTATGTTTCTGGACCAACGACTGTCAGAAAAATAGCACGACGCTTGGTTTCGTCTTCAATGGAATTTGCTTTGAAAAATTGAACCAACCTGTCATGGTACTGCGACCACGGCTCAACGGCCGAGTCGAATGCCGAAACGTTCCCGAATGTCATCTTTTACGGCCGGAATGAAACAGCGTGAACGAGCTACGCAGCATGAACACAACTTCGTATACTCCAACTTCTCGTCGCCACTGAACTAGAATTAAGTTTGTATGTGAGTCCTAATACACGAAGTTAGTAAAAACAACTCTATCCTCTGTCCCTGATGTCGGTGTTTGAGAGTGCAGTTCCCAATTCTGAAGTAAATTCTGTTGAATCTCCTCGCCCATTTCTGGGTTCAAGACCTACTCTTCAATCTGTGCTTAAAAGACATGCAAGCTTGTTTACCCCAGGTGTTGGTGCCATCAGTGATGTCAGGGTCCACCTGTCTCTAAAGCCAGGCGCAGTGCCAAAGTTTTTCAAAGCTCGTCCAGTGCCTTATGCTTTGAGAAAGAAAGTGGATGAGGAGCTTGATCGACTTTTGGAAAAAGGGATCATCGAACCAGTCAAAACCTCTGTCTGGGCAGCTCCTGTGGTTCCAGTGCTGAAGCGGGATGGCAAGGTGCGAATCTGTGGTGATTTCAAGCTCACTGTCAATGCAGCGACAGACCTGGAGCAGTACCCGCTGCCGAAAATTGAAGATTTGTTTGCACAGCTATCTGGAGGAGAGACATTTTCTAAGCTAGATTTACAAGACGCTTACTGTCAGTTCGAGCTGGATGAGGAGTCACAGGACTTGGTGGTAATCAATACCCACCGAGGTCTCTTTCGCTACAAAAGACTTCCTTTTGGTGTGGCTTCTGCTCCAGCCATTTGTCAACGTGAGATGGAGAAGATGATGCAAGGTCAGCCAGGTTCTTCTGTTTATCTAGATAATCTGATGGTAACAGGAAAAGATGAGAATGAACATTTATTGCACTTGGATCAGATTTTGGCCAGATTGAGTGATGCAGGTGTTAAATTACACCCAGGGAAGTGTGAATTCTTGAAAAGCTCGGTGGAATATTTGGGTCATGGAATTGATCGGCGGGGATTACATCCTGTTGAGGCCAAGCTGCGAGCCATAGAAGAAGCACCTTCTCCTAAGAATATCGAAGAACTTCGCCCATTCATAGGTCTGCTCACATACTATGCTAGATTTTTACCACACATGGCAACCTTGCTGGCTCCTCTGTATTCCTTGTTGCACAAGGACAAGAAATGGCAGTGGACCCGGCAGGAAGAAACGGCTTTTCAGGCAGCTAAAGAAGCTCTTAAATCCTCATCTCTTTCGATCCATTTCGACAACAAGAAAGAGGTCCTCGTGGCATGTGATGCAAGTCCTTATGGTCTTGGGGTTGTCTTGTCCCATCCAACTCCTGAAGGTGATAGACCCATAGCTTTTGCCTCTCGCTCGCTCACGAAAGCGGAGAAAAATTACAGCCACTTGGAAAAAGAAGCTCTGGCCTTGGTTTTCGGTGTGACAAGATTCCGAAACTATCTTCTAGGCAGAAAATTCACCCTCATAAACAGATCATCGTCCTCTACTGTCATTGTTGTCTGAAACTAAGCCAGTGCCTACGGTGGCTGCCGCACGGATTCAACGTTGGGCATTGACCTTAGCCGCTTATGCATACAAGATAAAGTTCAAACCTGGGAAGGATCACTCCAATGCAGATGCCTTTAGCAGGTTGACTGTTCCAGAAAATTGTCAAGAACCACCCCAACCAGCTGACTAGTCCTGATGATGCAGATTCTAGATGATAGTCCCGTTACGGTGTATAATGTTAGAACTGAAATCCAGTCGGATCCCTTCCTATCCAAGGTAGTGGAATACATCGTATCTGGATGGCCACGTAATGTGACAATTGAGTTTCATCCCTTTTGGCTACACAGAGATGACCTTACAGTAGAGCAGGGGATCATTGTCCTAGGCACAAGAACGTTCATTCCCGAAAAGTTTCGTCCATTTGTTTTGGCAGAGTTGCATGATGGGCATCAGGGCATGACCATAGTTCGAGCTCTTGCACGCTCATCTGTCTGGTGGCCTAATATAGACCAAGATATCACTCGTGTCGTGAAAGAATGTGTATCCTGCCAGGAAGATGCTTCCTTACCTCCAGCAAAAAGGGTCGCCTGGCCTTCGACTTCTACACCGTGGAAGAGAATTCATATTGACCATGCTGGTCCGGTGGAAGGTCACACTCTATTGCTTATAGTGGATGCCTACTCTAAGTGGTTGGAAGTGGTCCCAGTTCCTTCAACCTCTACTGCTGCTACGTTAGATGTGCTGCGAGACGTATTTGCTAGGTTTGGCCTGCCAAAAAGCCTTGTAAGTGATAATGGTACGTCGTTTTCCAGCGAAACATTTCGTCAGTTTATGCAAAGTAATGGAATAGAGCATATTCGTACAGCACCGTACCACCCAAATTCGAACGGGTTAGCAGAGAGGGCAGTTCGGACCGTTAAGGCTGGTCTGAGGAAGATTAAGGGAGAATCCTTCAGAGTGCGACTTAGTAGGTTTTTGCTGAACTATCGCCGTGCTCCGTCGACAACAACAGGAGTATCACCAGCTCTGAGAATGTTTGGTCGTAACATCAGAAGTAGGTTAGACTTGCTGTCTCCGAGTGCTGATGAGAATAACCGCACCGATAGGCAAAATTCACCTTCTAAGTGTTTTTTCCAGGGGATTCCCTGTGGTCAAGAATTTCAGGGGAGGGGCCGAAATGGTAACCCACTTCTGTTAGATCGCACATAGGTAACCAATGCTGGAACTTTTTGACTTCTGAAGGTACTGTTAGCGCACGTAATCGTTCGTCCGGGGTTGCACCCAGAGCCCCCTGTGGAACCAGGGTTCCGGGAAAATCCTCTTCTATCTCTTCTCCAACTAGAGATTGCATTGGCACCCCTTCTGTACCGCATGAGACGTCCCTCTGTTCCTGAGGTTCCCCCCGGTACCCGTTCGGATCCCCTTGTGGTAAAACCCCTTCGTAGACAACTCGTCACGAAAAGCCCCTGACAATTTAAGTGTTTAACTTTTTTTTTTAGGGGGAAGGACTGTTGTAGCTCTTGTTTTTCTTTTGTTCAAACATTATAACCGTCCCTCCTTACTGTAACTGTCATTGTGTTATGCCCGGTTTTTGGAATGTGGTTTTTTTTGTCACTTGTTTTGTGTTGCAAAAAGCCGGGAATAAAGTTTTTTTTTAAATAACTTCTGTATTTGGACTCACATACAAATTTAATTTAGTTCAATTCCTCATCCGCACTCGGTAAACCAAAAAAAAGTCAATGCGCGACTTTTAACCTAGACTGGTTGGCCTATCTAACCCTGCCTCTTTAAAAACTTCCAAACCAACCTTCTACAAAACCGGTTGCCCACCCCCCTCCCCGACTTGTCGGTTTTTTCCT
>JAFNEN010002305.1:0-17676 GCA_019343175.1 Oedothorax gibbosus
GCTGTGCACCGTTATATGATTGAAAACAAAATTAATCATAAATGGACACCTATTGAACGTCAAGCAAAAATAATCCATGAGAAAAAAACTACGTCCTTGAGTGTCACCAGAAGGCAATTCCCGGTGATTGTAGCCGAAGCCATGACTATTCACAAGTCGCAAGGATGTACATTTGATTCTGTGGCGATTGGTATGAGGAAAGGTATGAGTCAGAGTTTACAATACGTGGCATGTTCTCGAGTTACCAAAGCAAATGGTTTATATATTTTGAACGAATACAAAAAACCAGCTACACTCAATACAAACGATCCAATAGTGGTGGAGTTGCAAAGACTGGAATCGATTGCCAAAGAACCAATGTTTTTCCTTTTTGCACAGCCAAGATAATTGTGGTTATCAGTTCATATACCACAATGTACAATCCTTAAATGCCCACTATAAGGACATTTTAGCTGACAGAAGTTTTATGGCTAGCGATTTTTTGTTGTTTGCAGAAACGTGGTCTATCACGGGAGATGAATACGAATTTCCAGATTTTCAACTAGGTGTAGAAACATTTTCCAGCCTAAATCGGAAACGGCAGCATAACGGCGTTGCAATTTACATCAAAAAACATATTCCTGTAATAAAACGAATGGCCTACCCTGATTACGAAAAGGGTATCCACCTGGCAGTGTTGTATCTTCAGAACAGGGTCCGCTTGATCGTGCTCTACTCCAAACCAGGCAATAGTTGCGATGATATTGTGGAAGCCCTGAATAACACAATTGGAGTTGATTATCAAGAGTATATATCCATCTTGGCCGGTGATTTTAACATCAATATGAGTACCGAAGATGGTAAAGAGTTTTGTGAAATTCTCAGAGAAGTTTACTGGCTTCACCTAAAAACTAATCCAGCACATTGGACCACAAGAGGAGGGACAACTATTGATGCAGTATTCGCCAGTCAAGACTTGAAATGTTGTGGTGTGTATGAGAGCACCTTCAGCTACCATATTCCTCTGTACGGCAGATTATAATTCAAAAAAAAAAAAAAAAAAAAAAAAAAAAAAAAAAAAAAAAAAAAAAAAAAAAAAAAAAAAAAAAAAAAAAAAAAAAAAAAAAAAAAAAAAAGTGTGTGTGGGGAGTGGCCTCCTAGCCCCAGGTCTGTGTATCGTACTTTCTTGAGACGAACACAGACCTACATTTTTTTTTTTTTTTTTTTTTTTTTTTTTTTTTTTTTTTTTTTTTTTTTTTTTTTTTTTTTTTTTTTTTTTTTTTTTTTTTTTTTTTTTTTTTTTTTATTATAACATACTTTTCACACTATCTGTAGGGATCCATTGGAAAGTGTCCATGATGGAGGGCCAGCGTCAACTACGTGAGGCGTCTGGATACTCTCTTCGCCACATCTTTGTGTGGATGGATGCGCGCCATTCGTTCCACTTGTTTTTTTTTTTTTTTTTTTTTTTTTTTTTTTTTTTTTTTTTTTTTTTTTTTTTTTTTTTTTTTTTTTTTTTTTTTTTTTTTTTTTTTTTTTTTTTTTTTTTTTTTTTTTTTTTTTTTTTTTTTTTTTTTTTTTTTTTTTTTTTTTTTTTTTTTTTTTTTTTTTTTTTTTTTTTTTTTTTTTTTTTTTTTTTTTCAACATCTACAAGTTCTCCTCGGTCTACAGCTGGATGGCGATGACTTGCGACTGGCACTTGACCCGGCTCAGGGCCGTGTACATCAGATTCAGATCGGTGCTCTCGTTAAAGTTAATAGCGATGGCCGTGTCGTCCATCGTGTCTCCTTGAAACTTGTGGACGGTGGCCGCAAACCCTACCACGATGGGAAATTCTCCCTTCGGGTTGCGGCTCACGTAGACGCGACGATGGCAATCACTCGGATCGCTGCACTGCAACGTGTCCGCGTCCTTTTTTTTTTTTTTTTTTTTTTTTTTTTTTTTTTTTTTTTTTTTTTTTTTTTTTTTTTTTTTTTTTTTTTTTTTTTTTTTTTTTACATACTTCAATATTTTTTTTTTTTTTTTTTTTTTTTTTTTTTTTTTTTTTTTTTTTTTTTTTTTTTTTTTTTTTTTAATACTCCAACTCCTGAGAGACAATTTGAATACTCCAACTGTCAAGATGAGAGACAATTTGACAGTTTTAAATAGTTTAATCGAATGAAAATACAGTTCTATTGCAACTCATGCCAACTCATGCTTCGAATTTTTTTTTTTTTTTTTTTTTTTTTTTTTTTTTTTTTTTTTTTTTTTTTTTTTTTTTTTTTTTTTTTTTTTTTTTTTTTTTTTTTTTTTTTTTTTTTTTTTTTTTTTTCACCTCACCCACTGAACTCTATTTCACACTCCTTCTGCAAATGGGGCACTGGTTGACCCGGGTGAGCCAATGGCGCAGGCACCGTTCGTGGTGGAGATGCTTGCACAAGGGGAGTTGGGTGGCGAGCGTATCCGGCTCCAGGTCTTGCCGGCACACGCCGCACTTGAGCCCCGGCTTGAGGATTTCGAGGATGGGCAGGGACTCGATCGACACCATGTCCTCCTCCGAGGGTTGGTGGTCGTCTTCCACGGTGGCGATGCACCTTCGAAGGACGCGTTCCCACGTCTCCCTGTCGTAGGGATAGAGTTTTGATTTTGAGCATGGCTCGTCGTTCCACATGCCGCGCGACACTCCCTGCACGTGCGTTCGAAGCTGGAGCACCCCGCGCTCGAGTTGGGTGCGCGTGCACGCGCACCACGACCGGCCGTCACACTCGTACAGATGCGGTACCCTGTCGAACTCGACCATCCGCACGGAGCTGTGGCGTCCCAACGGCATCATGACACAGAAACTCGGCACGAGGGGCACGTGGCGCTCGCAAAGCGCCACCCGCAAGCTCCACCGGTACCACGACGACTCGCCCACCCTCTCGTCCACGTACAGGAGGTAGGTTTTCCCGCCGTGCACCAAAACCACCAAAACGGGGCGCTCGGGACACGTCCGTTGCCAGAGGACTTCCCGGCACTGACACGGAGAGGCAGCGCAGCAGTCCGTCAAGTGTAAGCGACAACGATCGTCCCGCCACACGTAAAGTGCCATGAGAGAGAGAGAGAGAGAGAGAGAGAGAGAGAGAGAGAGAGAGAGAGAGAAAAAAAAAAAAAAAAAAAAAAAAAAAAAAAAAAAAAAAAAAAAAAAAAAAAAAAAAAAAAAAAAAAAAAAAAAAAAAAAAAAATTTTTTTATGTTTTTTTTTTTTTTTTTTTTTTTTTTTTTTTTTTTTTTTTTTTTTTTTTTTTTTTTTTTTTTTTTTTTTTTTTTTTTTTAATTCTCATTTCTCGCGAGACATGTCACCTTGCCCTGGGTTGAGTTTCCGTGGGTTGGTTTCAGACTCACAAAAAGTGGGGAATATGTTTCACGCTAAATTTCAACAGTTGCGATACACCCATCACGGCTCGGAAGCGGTGACACTCTGTCTCGCACTCGTAACACATCCCTATGTCTTGAGTAAAGTCACGAAGCACGCGAATATCCAGTTTTCGTAGCACATTTTGCGACGCCAATGTGTCGATCGTCGCTTTCAACAAGTTGTTGGTCAACGTATCCGTACAAATCACCTGACCCATGTCCAAGCTGTGCACGACATAGATGAGACTCTTGTGTATGTTGGGGCAATGATCCTCACAATGCGAAGCAAACCCATTCGTGAACGTGAATCCGTTCTCGCGTATACACAACACAAATTGAGCTCCAACCGAAAAATTCATGAGATGCTTGGACAGGTAAGACTGGATGTGAGGAGGTGTCATGTGTCGGCTCACCACCCTGGTTCGGAAGGAAGACGAAGCGCGACTCGACGCACACACGGATGGACGTTCGCTACCAGATAAGTCCGCCTCAGGAGGGCGCACGGGATCGTTCTCCTTTCTTCGGTCGACGGGTCTCTGGGGAATCTGCACAGCAGACGCCATTTTCTTTTGGACTTGGGATGGAAAAGGATTCTGTTGTTCCCGATGGTACGGATGCTGTCGTGATTGCGAAAAATGGGTACGAGCATCCTTTTTGTCGTCCTTGGATCGACGTTTCCGCGTGTCGTCACTGCTCTCCACTGAACAGTGTCCCGAGTCGGGGGTCCTTCGCTTGTTGGCATGACGACCCTGAACAGCACTCACGATGGCGGCAGCAGGGAGGTCAGCGAGGCTAATCTTTATCCGTGGCAGCGAATCATGTGCGGGTGCGATGGAAACCGCCGCCGGTTCCGTTTCTTCCGCTTCGGTCTTTATCGGCGACGACGACGAAGCCTCCGATACAGCTATCACAGGAGAGGGAGGCACCGAAGTGGCGGCATCTTCCGGCGACGACGACGGCGAAGAAGGCGAAAAAGGTGACCCGGTGCTCACATCGGAAGAATCCTCAGCACTCTCCATCACGAGAACTTTTCGAACTACCAACTGGTGGAAGAATACCAGTAGGAGTCTAAAGTTTTTTTTTTTTTTTTTTTTTTTTTTTTTTTTTTTTTTTTTTTTTTTTTTTTTTTTTTTTTTTTTTTTTTTTTTTTTTTTTTTTTTTTTTTTTTTTTTTTTTCACTATAAGTATGAGTATACATCCAGTGTGGGGTCAGTTGCAACTGCAGAGCGGGACTTTGTCGCTTGTGGGTGAGAACGTTTTTAATATATTCAGTCTCCGCTGGGAAACCAAGACAGACCCGTTTCTTTCCACGTGCTCTTGGCGCCATGCAGATCTTTGTTAAGACCCTCACCGGCAAGACGATCACACTCGAAGTGGAGTCGAGCGACACCGTCGAAATCATCAAAAACAAGATTCAAGACAAGGAAGGCATTCCTCCGGACCAGCAGCGCCTGATCTTTGCGGGGAAACAATTGGAGGACGGACGCACGCTCTCGGACTATAATATACAAAAGGAGTCGACACTCCATCTCGTCCTGAGACTGCGAGGAGGGACACCGACTCCCCACCCAGGTGTGTTGTCTCATCACCATGTGTCTTCAGAGAGAACGACACACCTTGTCACTTGTCATCATGCAGAGAAACAATGACGTTTACCGAAGTATGTGCCTCTTCAGATAAAACAGAACTGGATTTACCCCGCGACGAACAAAAGTATTTTTTTTCATTTGAAAAAAAAAAAAAAAAAAAAAAAAAAAAAAAAAAAAAAAAAAAAAAAAAAAAAAAAAAAAAAAACAAAAAAAAAAAATTTTTTTTTTTTTTTTTTTTTTTTTTTTTTTTTTTTTTTTTTTTTTTTTTTTTTTTTTTTTTTTTTTTTTTTTTTTTTTTTAATATAATGAGCGAGTCAAGAAGACTCGAGCTCGCAAACGCAAAATTTCTGATCAAGATAAATCTGCTGTTGCTATTCCATCTGAACAGAGAGAGCAGAAGAAAGCCAAAGAACGAGAAAGGAAACGACTGGCCCGTTCAACTCCTGAAGGTCGAGCCCGTCATAATGCCCAAAAAAGAGAGGCTCGAGCTCGCAAACGTAAACTTGCTGATACAAAAGAATCTGCCGCCACAGATTCAATTGATCACCAAGTACTTATCAAACGGCAGAAGGCTGTATCAAGTGATAGCACACCCATCAATGTGCTAATAATGAACCTCTTTATTCTAACCCATCATCTTCACCTGATTTGAATGACTACTCAAATCATACTAAGTGGTTGAAAGTGGAAGAAAAGTTTCACAAAGCCGTTGCTGATGGTCCCACACATCGTTGTGATTGTTGTGATCGTTTGTGGATGCAAAAAAACTTGACCAGTCGATCGAAATCTGATTTGCGTAAAATTGGATTCACGAAGATCAGATCCAAATCATCTTTTCCAAGACGAGGAGGTTGGACATTTTTGTCAAACGTGCACATCCAATCTAAGAAAAAAATCCATGCCACAACTTGCCGCGAATTATGGGTTTCGCTATCCCAAACAACCGACCTGTTTGGCTAATTTGAACGACTTGGAAGAGCGTTTTGGTTGCACTGCGCATTCCCTTTTATGCAAATACGTCCGTTAGGTAGAGATCGGCAGTTGGGCATTCACGGATCGGTGACCAATGTGCCACTTGAATACAAAAATCGGTGGGTTGTCTTCCCCGCGCCTTGAATGATTCCGAAACAATTTTCGTGAAATTAAAAAAGCGATTATCCATGAAGAGTGACTTCATGTATCAAGCCGTGGATCCCAATCGTGTGTTTGAAGACCGCTAAATATCTGTTAATACTAATCTATACCAGTCGCAGAATGTAACATCGATGGGACTTGGCTTGAAAAGTTTCGGACCAAGCGTTTTCCTAAGGGATCCGATCATATGGTTGACATGACTCAAACCAACTGAATCCTGATGATGAAGACTCGGATTCCGACGATGATGAGATTAAATCCACCCCAAATTGAAACAGTTATTCAGAAAAATAATACCACGTTAAAAGTGGGTTGGCTTTGGCTCCTGGGGAAGAAAAAAATTCCATTGTCTTTACTGTTTGATGAGTTGGCCGAAGAGTTGTCTTATCCTAAGATATACTGTGGTCAAGTTCGTACTTTCAATAGACCTAAACCTCCAAGCTATTTGGAAATTGTCAAGTCAGAGCTGAGGCGTTATGATCGGCGTGGCGCCACACCACAAAAAGTGTTATACAATCACCAAAAGAAATTACATCAGGATTTGTTGAGTTGCATACAAATTCAATTAAGAAATAGGGTACCTACAACTACTGAGTTAACGGCTGAAAACATTCAGGATCCAACTTTCTTACGGCAATTGGTTCAAACACGAAATGCATACAATTTTCATGAAACCGATAAAATGTAGTCCTGCACATTGGAGTAATGAAAAAACGCGTGTATGTGCTCAAATTCGACAGTTTGGGTTCCCAACTCTCTTCTTAACATTGTCAGCTAACGAAAATCATTGGTACGATTTGGTCAAACATTTGATCAAAATTCATAAAAATCATGACTTGACTTTAGAGGAATTTAAAACCAATGAAATCGGTAGAACGGAACAGCTTAATAGTCAACGACCCGGTCATTTGTAGTATTTACTTCAAACACAAAGTCGACGAGTTTATTCAAAACATTAAAAAATAATTGTAACGAAGGACCATTAGCGGGATATAAGATTACACACTTTTATCAGCGTACCGAATTTCAACAACGTGGAAGTCCGCATTTCCACATTCTGTTATGGTTGGAAGGCGCTCCCGTGTATGGGACGTCCAGTACTGAAGAAGTGTGTGAATTTATTCAAAAGGTTTATGACGTGTTCGAAAAACAACCAGTACGTGCACTTACAGAAACATAAACACACCTTCACTTGTACCAAAAATGCCAAAAAAGACCAAGACACTTATTGTAGATTCAATATTCCGTTTTTTCCCTCAGACAAAACCCTTTTACTGGAACCGATATTAGATCAGGACAAGACACATTCAATCGCATCAGGGAATACTTGACGGTCTTACAAGAAATGCCATCAACCATGACTTTTACAGAATTTCTAGATACATTGCATATGTCTTCAAACGAATATTTTGCTGCTATCCAAACGGGAATCACTAGGCCTACTATCTTACTGAAAAGAAACGTAGACGAAATCATGATTAACAGTTACAACCCGAAAAATTTTTAAAAATGATGGGTTCCAATATGGATCTGCAAATCATTTTAGATGGTTATGCTGTAGTAACCTATTTGGTGGATTATATAAGTAAACCCGCACGAGGTCTGACTAAACAGTTGCGCAAGTGTGTGAAAACACACAATCAGGTAACACCAGTTTAAAAGACCGGCTTACGCAAATATCCAATGTTTTTGTCAATGCATCAGAAGTTTCGGCACAAGAAGCGGCTTGGTCGTTGCTTGAATTACCTATGAGCTATTTGTCGGAAGATACTGTATTTATCATGACGTTTCCGTTTGAGGAAAAGATCGCGCATGGTTAAGTCTCAAGAAGCGTTAAAAGAATTAAACCAAATTCTACAGACATCTTTGAGACAAACTTATTGGAACGGTACATTCAACGCCCTGATAGCTATGAGAATATGAGTCTTGCTGAATTTGCAGCCTGGACAGAATCATCACTCAAAGGGAGTCCTTTAAAAAATGGAAAAGGGTTTGTTAGGAAACGCAAAAAACCCAAAATCATTCAGTACCGGAAATACAGAGAACACATTGAACCAGAACAATATTACCGTGAACAAATCATGCTTTTCCTCCCTTGGCGTAACGAACAAAAGGATATCCTGAGTCATGCATGGAAACCGTGGTACGAAGCTCATCGAGATCAAATCAAATTGGTTTCGCAAAGAATACGTTGTTTAATGACGAGTTTGATATTGATATGGAGGTCAATAAATTGGAGATGGCACAAGATTTAATCGAAGATAATGAAGAGGAGGGAGATCCAGTGCCTTTTTTGGAAAATGAATTGGACTATGATGAGAACGAATTGAAGGTGGATCTAGCGTTGGATATGAATAACTCTCATGGTAAGGACTTTAGGGTCTTTCAAGCTCCAGAAAGAGTTTCTATTGAGGAATTCAATGACATCATGCGTCATCTTAACACCATGCAACGAGATCTGGTTTTTAGAGATGAAATTCAGATTGACTAGATCAAATGAACAAATTAATATTTTCGTACAAGGAGCAGCTGGAACTGGAAAATCGTTCTTAATCAAAGCCTTACATCAAATGATGGTACACGAACTTCAGAATCGTGATCAGGATCCTACTCTCAAAACAGTGCTATTACTGGCTCCGACTGGAAAAGCTGCATCTAATATTGGTGGGGAAACTTTGCATTCAGCATTCGGATTACCTTTATCGCTTACAGACGTTTTACCATTGAGTTCAAAAACATTAGCTGAATATGCTAGCAAGTTTTTTTACGTTAAGTGCATCATCATTGATGAAATATCCATGGTGGGAAGCACTATGTATTCCAACATTGATCAGCGTTTACGAGAAATAAAAGGTTTGGACAAACCGTTTGGTGGTGTTCATTGCATGCAATTTGGTGATTTGAGGCAATTACCTCCTGTAAAAGATTCAGCAATATACAAGATACCAAAGTCAGCTGGTTTGAGAGTCTTCAGTGAAAACTTGTGGCACCGTGTTGAGTTTTACAAGTTGACCGAGATTATGCGTCAAAAAGACGACCAACCGTACGCCAATTTGCTGAATAACATGGCTTCTGGTAAGATGACGGATGAGGAAGTGGACTTTCATGCAATCTAAGCAAGTGCAATGGAAAGATGTACCATACGAAGCCACATTGTTGTATTTCAGCAACAAAGAAGTGGACCTTGCCAATACCATACGTTTAAACGAAATACCATCTGAAGTTTTACAATGTTATGCCATTGACTCCGTGACAGGCGTAGGAAGCATAAAAGCCAAGAGTCAGCTGATGAACCGCTGTAAAACCTTACCGCGTAATGCCACTGGCAATTTAAGTTACTTAGTTCACCTAAAATTAGGTGCCAAGTATATGTTGACGTACAACTTAAATACCGGTGACAAATTGGTTAATGGATCCGTGGGTGTTTTACGCCATGTAGAAACTTGCAGGTTAAAAAAATCCGATGGCATAGGAATTAAGCGTATTTGGTTGGAATTCATGGATGGACCCAAAGTGGGTTTTGAAACCCGTTCTGCTGTGCACCGTTATATGATTGAAACAAAATTAATCATAAATGGACACCTATTGAACGTCAAGCAAAAATAATCCATGAGAAAAAAACTACGTCCTTGAGTGTCACCAGAAGGCAATTCCCGGTGATTGTAGCCGAAGCCATGACTATTCACAAGTCGCAAGGATGTACATTTGATTCTGTGGCGATTGGTATGAGGAAAGGTATGAGTCAGAGTTTACAATACGTGGCATGTTCTCGAGTTACCAAAGCAAATGGTTTATATATTTTGAACGAATACAAAAAACCAGCTACACTCAATACAAACGATCCAATAGTGGTGGAGTTGCAAAGACTGGAATCGATTGCCAAAGAACCAATGTTTTCCTTTTTGCACAGCCAAGATAATTGTGGTTATCAGTTCATATACCACAATGTACAATCCTTAAATGCCCACTATAAGGACATTTTAGCTGACAGAAGTTTTATGGCTAGCGATTTTTTGTTGTTTGCAGAAACGTGGTCTATCACGGGAGATGAATACGAATTTCCAGATTTTCAACTAGGTGTAGAAACATTTTCCAGCCTAAATCGGAAACGGCAGCATAACGGCGTTGCAATTTACATCAAAAAACATATTCCTGTAATAAAACGAATGGCCTACCCTGATTACGAAAAGGGTATCCACCTGGCAGTGTTGTATCTTCAGAACAGGGTCCGCTTGATCGTGCTCTACTCCAAACCAGGCAATAGTTGCGATGATATTGTGGAAGCCCTGAATAACACAATTGGAGTTGATTATCAAGAGTATATATCCATCTTGGCCGGTGATTTTAACATCAATATGAGTACCGAAGATGGTAAAGAGTTTTGTGAAATTCTCAGAGAAGTTTACTGGCTTCACCTAAAAACTAATCCAGCACATTGGACCACAAGAGGAGGGACAACTATTGATGCAGTATTCGCCAGTCAAGACTTGAAATGTTGTGGTGTGTATGAGAGCACCTTCAGCTACCATATTCCTCTGTACGGCAGATTATAATTCAAAAAAAAAAAAAAAAAAAAAAAAAAAAAAAAAAAAAAAAAAAAAAAAAAAAAAAAAAAAAAAAAAAAAAAAAAAAAAAAAAAAAAAAAGTGTGTGTGGGGGAGTGGGCCTCCTAGCCCCAGGTCTGTGTATCGTACTTTCTTGAGACGAACACAGACCTACATTTTTTTTTTTTTTTTTTTTTTTTTTTTTTTTTTTTTTTTTTTTTTTTTTTTTTTTTTTTTTTTTTTTTTTTTTTTTTTTTTTTTTTTTTTTTTTTTTTTTTTTTTTTTTTTTTTTTTATTATAACATACTTTTCACACTATCTGTAGGGATCCAT
The DNA here is from genome assembly GCA_019343175.1 of Oedothorax gibbosus. Classification (NCBI taxonomy): domain Eukaryota; kingdom Metazoa; phylum Arthropoda; class Arachnida; order Araneae; family Linyphiidae; genus Oedothorax; species Oedothorax gibbosus. The sequence goes on from JAFNEN010002305.1 coordinate 10,952, forward strand.
TGGAAAGTGTCCATGATGGAGGGCCAGCGTCAACTACGTGAGGCGTCTGGATACTCTCTTTTTTTTTTTTTTTTTTTTTTTTTTTTTTTTTTTTTTTTTTTTTTTTTTTTTTTAATATATATAATGGCAAAAAAAAAAAAAAAAAAAAAAAAAAAAAAAAAAAAAAAAAAAATTTTTTTTTTTTTTTTTTTTTTTTTTTTTTTTTTTTTTTTTTTTTTTTTTTTTTTTTTTTTTTTTTTTTTTTTTTTTTTTTCCTAAACTCGTATTGAACCATCCTTCAGCAAATCAGCAAAAAAATGTCAACGTTGGAGTTTACTTTTCAACGTTGTATTGATGCTCCGTCTTCTTCCAAGGTTGCCTCATTCTGCCCAGGGAGTGTAAAAGCAAAAGAAGGTGTTTCAGTTCATCATGTTCACTGATGACGAGAGCAACCTCTTTGACGAGCCGCCGGCTCCTTTCCTTCCCGATCAGCTCGTCTTGTCGGCGCAAGAGTATGTGGCAGCCCCCGCTGAGATGGAGGGTTCCTATTTCCCCGCGCCCCCTTCTCCTCCGATACGAGACGAACGGATGAAAGTCATCACGAACCCAAACGGTTGCTCGTCTCCGTGGCACTTTCCTGTCGTGGACCACGCGGGGAGAAGTAGGATGGCTTCGGTGGTGGCGCAGGTGCCCATCATTCAGTCCCAGTTTTCCGATGTTTGGTTGGATTTGCTGCATCGACGTTACGACGGCACCTGTCTCATCGTGGCCGGCACATGGCATGTGTCACCCCACCGATGCTACAGAGGCAGGATTCATATTTGTCTGAAGGACGATCGCATGACTAGTCCAGTGGCGGTATTACGAACCCTTGCGGCGCGCGTCACGGCCCACGACAGCCACTCCCTGTACCAATTTCTCAACGCACACTTGGATTGGGATAAAATGTACGCGTTCGCACTCATCCGGAACAGTCAAACACCCTGGTGCAAGATGCGGAAACGTCGCCGCTCCTCCCATTCTCACTCTTACCACCTCAAACCGACGACCCTACTCGGACTCCCTTCGGCCTTCGAGATGACCACGACACCGTTATCAATGAAAGTGGTTCTTTTTACACATCCCGAGGCAGAAATGCAGAATCGACCCGATGAACCCAGACGTGAAAGGCAGTGGTCACGTTCCCGTATCGCCAACTACTTGTTCAATTTCTCGCGAGACGTGTTTCGCGTCGACTTTGAACGGTTTTCGCGTGAACTTTGAACGGTTTCGCGTTAAAAAAAAAAAAAAAAAAAAAAAAAAAAAAAAAAAAAAAAAAAAAAAAAAAAAAAAAAAAAAAAAAAAAAAAAAAAAAAAAAAAAAAAAAAAAAAAAAAAACATTTTTTTTTTTTTTTTTTTTTTTTTTTTTTTTTTTTTTTTTTTTTTTTTTTTTTTTTTTTTTTTTTTTTTTTTTTTTTTTTTTTTTTTTTTTTTTTTTTTTTTATACTAGACAAATATCTATTTAAATCATCATACATAGGAAGGCCTCAGCATGGATTCCCCTTTGTCTTATCGCAATCCTCGCCCCCTGTACGTGTGGCAGGACACGTGCCGCAAGTTACACGTGTTACTCTGCAGGCAGCGTCTGGATCATCAGAGTGCGTGTGTCTGTCATCAAGAATTGGAGAGTGTTTTACAGAGTCATCTGCCTTTCGTATGGCTGAGGATCACCGAATCCGGTACACACGAAGCATCCTGTCCCAGAATCACATCCTTGTGCAGTTGTCGTTATAACGGGTTCCCCAATTACGTCCAAGTGCAACATGCGATTCATCGGATCGACTGTTTGGTCAAAACATGTGACGGTACCTGCACCCTCGACCACCTTTTACCAGCCAGCGTGTATATTCCGCCATCGATGCCACCGAGAAACAGTTTGTGGTGGTGCGAACACAATCAATTTCTACACGTGTTCCCATGTCGGGGAGATATGCCATGCACATGTACCCAAACTTTATTTGCGTGTGGTTACTACAGAGTGCGATTATCTATTCACGGCCCCCATGTGACACAATGTCCACGTAGCGTGGACATTGGACCGTATGCCAAAGATCCATTTCACTTGTGTCAATGTTTCAAACTGTTGAAAGAACAATATCCGCGGTCATCTACGCGACAAGATATCGATGATGATGATATGGCAACGGCTTTCAACCATCTTTATTGTCATGTGAATGAATCATAAAAGGTGTCAACTTACGTATGTCGTTCATCTTTTCCGAGAAATAAAACGTACATGGGACACCGCAGAGGAATCAAGAGACGCTAAACTTCTTTTTTAGAAACGTGTCCAGGAGAGTCTCAAATCCGCCCTTCCCAGCTGAAACCCTAACGAACGGAGAACAAAAAGAAGACTAGAAATAAGGAGTACACGACACATGGCCGAGTGGCACGCTACGGACGACCAAATTGAGATGAAAGCTCTCCACGGACAACTCGAACAAGCACAGGACGCACTCGTCCAACAGTATGCAGCACGTTTTGTGCAGTACGAAAAGCGTCTCGAGGCGGACGCCGTACGTATAGCCGACATGGCAGAGGAAATAAAAGCGGTCAACGCGCAACTGCTATCGCATCAACGAGAGCAAATCCACTTACTGCACACACGTATTTCGGAATTGGAACAGCGACTGGAAGCAAACACAACACCACCACCCGTCCTGCCCACACACCAAGAGGGCCCAAAAAATTTACCCGGATACACGGGGAGATGTCACGAGTTTCAGATCCGGGACCGTAGTGACTATGCGGGGACGACGGCGATTCAACCACAACCTATAACCTGATTCCATACCAAGTATCAACGGTAAAAAAAAAAAAAAAAAAAAAAAAAAAAAAAAAAAAAAAAAAAAAAAAAAAAAAAAAAAAAAAAAAAAAAAAAAAAAAAATAATTTTTTTTTTTTTTTTTTTTTTTTTTTTTTTTTTTTTTTTTTTTTTTTTTTTTTTTTTTTTTTTTTTTTTTTTTTTTTTTTTTTTTTTTTTTTTTTTTTTTTTTTTTTTTTTTTTTTTTTTTTTTTTAATACTAGACAAATATCTATTTTAAATCATCATACATAGGAAGGCCTCAGCATGGATTCCCCTTTGTCTTATCGCAATCCTCGCCCCCTGTACGTGTGGCATGGACACGTGCCGCAGTTACACGTGTTACTCTGGCAGGCAGCGTCTGATCATCAGAGTGCGTGTGTCGTCATCAAGAATTGGAGAGTGTTTTACAGAGTCATCTGCCTTTCGTATGGCTGAGGATCACCGAATCCGGTACCACGAAGCATCCTGTCCCAGAATCACATCCTTGTGCAGTTGTCGTTATAACGGGTTCCCCAATTAACGTCCAAGTGCAACTGCGATTCATCGATCGACTGTTTGGTCAAAACATGTGACGGTACCTGCACCCTCGACCACCTTTTACCAGCCAGCGTGTATATTCCGCCATCGATGCCACCGAGAAACAGTTGTGGTGGTGCGAACACAATCAATTTCTACACGTGTTCCCATGTCGGGGAGATATGCCATGCACATGTACCCAAACTTTATTTGCGTGTGGTTACTACAGAGTGCGATTATCTATTCACGGCCCCCATGTGACACAATGTCCACGTAGCGTGGACATTGGACCGTATGCCAAAGATCCATTTCACTTGTGTCATGTTTCAACTGTTGAAAGAACAATATCCGCGGTCATCTACGCGACAAGATATCGATGATGATGATATGCAACGGCTTTCAACATCTTTATTGTCATGTGAATGAATCATAAAAGGTGTCACTTACGTATGTCGTCTCTTCCGAGAAATAAAACTACTGGACCCGCAGAGACAAGGACCTAATTTTGAACGGTCGGAGCTCAATCCCCTCCCACGAACTACGACGAACAAGAACTAAAAAGGATACACGACACAGGCGAGTGGCCGTACGGAGCAAATTGAGATGAAGCTTCCACGGACAATCGAAAAGCACGGAGCATGCCACGTGCAGCACGTTTTGTGCAGCAAGCGCTCGAGCGACGCGATAAGCCGACATGGAGAGGAAATAAGCGGTCAACGCCAACTGCATGCACACGAGGCAAACACTTAGCCAGTTTTCGGATGAACGCGATGAGCAAAACACCACGTCTGCACACCAGGGCCAAATACGATACACGGAGAGCGAGTTCGTCGGCCGTAGTGTTGCGGGACGACGGGATTCACAACCTTAACTGATTCTACAGTATGGGACACCGCAGAGGAATCAAGAGACGCTAAACTTCTTTTTTAGAAACGTGTCCAGGAGAGTCTCAAATCCGCCCTTCCCAGCTGAAACCCTAACGAACGGAGAACAAAAAGAAGACTAGAAATAAGGAGTACACGACACATGGCCGAGTGGCACGCTACGGACGACCAAATTGAGATGAAAGCTCTCCACGGACAACTCGAACAAGCACAGGACGCACTCGTCCAACAGTATGCAGCACGTTTTGTGCAGTACGAAAAGCGTCTCGAGGCGGACGCCGTACGTATAGCCGACATGGCAGAGGAAATAAAAGCGGTCAACGCGCAACTGCTATCGCATCAACGAGAGCAAATCCACTTACTGCACACACGTATTTCGGAATTGGAACAGCGACTGGAAGCAAACACAACACCACCACCCGTCCTGCCCACACACCAAGAGGGCCCAAAAAATTTACCCGGATACACGGGGAGATGTCACGAGTTTCAGATCCGGGACCGTAGTGACTATGCGGGGACGACGGCGATTCAACCACAACCTATAACCTGATTCCATACCAAGTATCAACGGTAAAAAAAAAAAAAAAAAAAAAAAAAAAAAAAAAAAAAAAAAAAAAAAAAAAAAAAAAAAAAAAAAAAAAAAAAAATATTTTTTTTTTTTTTTTTTTTTTTTTTTTTTTTTTTTTTTTTTTTTTTTTTTTTTTTTTTTTTTTTTTTTTTTTTTTTTTTTTTTTTTTTTTTTTTTTTTTTTTTTTTTTTTTTTTTTTTTTTTTTTAATACTAGACAAATATCTATTTAAATCATCATACATAGGAAGGCCTCAGCATGGATTCCCCTTTGTCTTATCGCAATCCTCGCCCCCTGTACGTGTGGCAGGACACGTGCCGCAAGTTACACGTGTTACTCTGCAGGCAGCGTCTGGATCATCAGAGTGCGTGTGTCTGTCATCAAGAATTGGAGAGTGTTTTACAGAGTCATCTGCCTTTCGTATGGCTGAGGATCACCGAATCCGGTACACACGAAGCATCCTGTCCCAGAATCACATCCTTGTGCAGTTGTCGTTATAACGGGTTCCCCAATTACGTCCAAGTGCAACATGCGATTCATCGGATCGACTGTTTGGTCAAAACATGTGACGGTACCTGCACCCTCGACCACCTTTTACCAGCCAGCGTGTATATTCCGCCATCGATGCCACCGAGAAACAGTTTGTGGTGGTGCGAACACAATCAATTTCTACACGTGTTCCCATGTCGGGGAGATATGCCATGCACATGTACCCAAACTTTATTTGCGTGTGGTTACTACAGAGTGCGATTATCTATTCACGGCCCCCATGTGACACAATGTCCACGTAGCGTGGACATTGGACCGTATGCCAAAGATCCATTTCACTTGTGTCAATGTTTCAAACTGTTGAAAGAACAATATCCGCGGTCATCTACGCGACAAGATATCGATGATGATGATATGGCAACGGCTTTCAACCATCTTTATTGTCATGTGAATGAATCATAAAAGGTGTCAACTTACGTATGTCGTTCATCTTTTCCGAGAAATAAAACGTACATGGGACACCGCAGAGGAATCAAGAGACGCTAAACTTCTTTTTTAGAAACGTGTCCAGGAGAGTCTCAAATCCGCCCTTCCCAGCTGAAACCCTAACGAACGGAGAACAAAAAGAAGACTAGAAATAAGGAGTACACGACACATGGCCGAGTGGCACGCTACGGACGACCAAATTGAGATGAAAGCTCTCCACGGACAACTCGAACAAGCACAGGACGCACTCGTCCAACAGTATGCAGCACGTTTTGTGCAGTACGAAAAGCGTCTCGAGGCGGACGCCGTACGTATAGCCGACATGGCAGAGGAAATAAAAGCGGTCAACGCGCAACTGCTATCGCATCAACGAGAGCAAATCCACTTACTGCACACACGTATTTCGGAATTGGAACAGCGACTGGAAGCAAACACACACCACCCCCGTCCTGCCCACACACCAAGAGGGCCCAAAAAATTTACCCGGTACACGGGGAGATGTCACGAGTTTCAGATCCGGGACCGTAGTGGACTATGCGGGGACGACGGCGATTCAACCACAACCTATAAAACCCGATTCCATACCAAGTATCAACGGTAAAAAAAAAAAAAAAAAAAAAAAAAAAAAAAAAAAAAAAAAAAAAAAAAAAAAAAAAAAAAAAAAAAAAAAAAAAAAAAAAAAAAAAAAAATTTTTTTTTTTTTTTTTTTTTTTTTTTTTTTTTTTTACCTGGGGCTAGGGGCCATAGGTGTTGTTTTCATATTGGGAAAAAGGGGTCCGTGAAATCCGCATAATAAAGAACATGGAAAAATTGTATAAATAACAGCACTGCCAAGGCCACATCCGCCAGGCAGAGGGGTTGGAAAACGACAGGAACAGGAAACGGAAAAGGCTCGTTCAAATCCTGAAACTCGTGCTAAATATAATGAGCGAGTCAAGAGACTCGAGCGAAAGAAACGAA
>JAFNEN010002306.1:0-18026 GCA_019343175.1 Oedothorax gibbosus
ACATGAAATTTTTTTTTTAAAAATTAAAAAAAATTTTTTATTTTTCTGAAAGGGGATAATGGCAAAAAAAAAAAAAAAAATTTTTTTTAAATTTTAAAAAAATGTTTTCGAAAAAAAATTTTTAAAATTTTTTTCAGAAAAAGGGAAACCCAAGAAAGAGAAACAAGTTTTTTCCAAAAAAAAACTAAAATACCCTTTTTCCTTTTTTTTTAAAAATATTTTTACAAATTTTTTCCAAAAGGGGGGAAAAAAAACTTTTTTCCCCTTTAAAGTAAATACCCATAAAAAACCCGTTTTTTCAACTAGTTTTATACACATTAGAAAAAAAAAATCAAAAAAACAGCCCCCCAGTTTTTAATTTAAAAAACTTCAAAAAAGGCCAAAAAAAAATTTTTTTTCCTTAATATTGTTAAAAAAATTAAATTTTAAAAATATTATTTTCCCCTCCTCGTGATTTATTTGTAGTTCAAAAAAAAAAATTTTTTAAAAAAAAAAGTAATGAAACACTCCGAACTGAAAATTAAAAAAAAAGAAAAAAAAATTTAAAAAAAAAAGGGGAAAAAATTGCATGCAAAAGGGGTAGGGCCCTTGCCGCTTTCTTGGTAAAAAATTTAAAATGAATAATCAAAAAAAAAAATTTGGGGTTCTACATTTTATGCTTTTTTTCCCCAAAACTGATTCATGAAATATTTTTTTGTTTCAAATATGTTTAAAAAAAAATTTCTCATGCCATTTTTTTTTTTGGGGCAACATTTTTTAAAAAATGACCCCAAAATTGAATTTCAATGCTTTTTTAAATGGGAAATTCGCCAAAAAATAAGAGTTTTTTTTTCCCCCCCCGGGAAAACGTAAAAAAAAGGGGGGGAAAACAAAAAGAAAAAATTTGGGGTAGGGGGGTTTTCCATATTTTTCCTAAAAAAAAAAGAATTTTTAAGATCCGTTTGATTAAAACCCTTTTTTTTGGGAAAAGGGGGGGTACAGACAGACAACAAACGACAGACAGGCGGACGGGACAGGGGGACAGACAAAAAAAACAACAGACAAAAAAAACCCCAACAGACAGATGGACAACAGACAGATGGACATCCCCTTTTTTTCCAATACCTGGGGGTGATTTAAATGACTAAAAATTGAATTTAAATTTTTTTAAATTTTCGGGGGGAAAAATTCGCCGTCAGATAGTTTTTTTTAAACCCCCCGTCCCGGACGTACAGAAAAAACCCCCCAAAAAAAAAAAAAAATTTTTTGGGGATCTGAGGTTTATAGCTTTCTAAAAAAAAAAAAAATTTTTTAAAAGTCCGAATTAAAACCCTTTTTTTGGGGAAGGGGGGGTAGGGGGGGGAAAACAGACGGACAGACAGACAGACAGACGGGGGGGAAAACAAAAAGGACAGACGGACATCGACCGCATGTCAATCCCTTTTTTTTTTTCTTTTTTTTTAATTCTTTCAAATTAAAAAAAAAAAAGTGGGCTAAAAATGATGGGTTTTGAGCGAAAGTGGTGTTTTTTTTTTTTCAAAAAATTTAAAAATTTTTTTCCCCCAAAAATTTTGGAAAAAAATTTTATAAAAAAAAACAAAAGCCTCTGTGCACTTTGATAAAAAGGGGAAAATCTTTTTAAAAATTTCAAATTTTTTTAAAGGGCAGAAAATAGTGGTTTTTTTACGTCCGAAGACAAACCACAGCCCAAAACAGATTTCTTTTTTTTTTATTATTATAGATTACTGGGATATTCACCTTGTATAATTTGGGGGGTTTTTTTTTTGTAAGTACCCAGCAACAAAAAAAAATTTCCCCCAAGGCCCCCAAAAAAAAACAAAAGGGGCCCAATGTTCTGATTTTGAAAATTTTTTTTAGTAAGGGTAATAAGAAAAAAAAGATTTGAAAAAACCTCGGGGGTTTGTGATAAATCAAAATTTTTTATGTGTTGCCCTTGATTTAAAAATTTTCCCCTTATGAGAAAAAAAAGGGGAAAGAAAAATATCTTGGAACGTTTTTTTTTTCATTTCCCCCCGAAGGATCAGATTTTAAATGGGTCCCCTTACAGAAAAATCTTTCCAGCAACACATACACACTTTTAAAAAAATTTTTAAATTTTAAAATATCACTCAATTTTAAAATTTGGAAGTATGAATGACAGTTATAATCTTTTGCACAGAAATATAATTTTAAAAATTAAAAAATTTTTTTTAAATTTAAAAAAATTCAATTTTTTTTTCCCCCGCAGTGATAGAAATTTTTTTCACTTTTTTGGCCAATTTTCTTAAAAAGAATTTTTTTTTTCAAAAGACAGTGCAAAAGGGCCCCACGATAGGGGCCCGCGTTATTTTTTTAAAAAAAAACCCCGGGTTTTTTGAAAAAATTTAAAAAAAATTTTAAAAAGGTAAAAAACAATTTTTTTTTTTGTTTTTCCCCCCCGGGTTTTTTGCCCTTTTTATAAACCCCCCCCCCGGGCCCCTTTCACAATACTTAATGGGTTTAAAAAATTATTTTGATATTTAAAAAAGGGGCCATGCATGTTTTGGGGGGGAATTTGGGGTTTCATTTTTAAATTGTTAAAATTTCCCGGGGAATTTTTTGGTATAAAGCAAACAGCGGGGAAAAAACACCATCCCAAAAAGCAAAAACAGAAAAAAAGGGGGAAAAAACAAAAACTTTCCCCCCCTGAATTCCACACAAAAAGTACCTTCAAAATACTTTTAAAAAAACCAGGGGGCTCGAATTACTTTTTTGGGAAAAAAAAAGGTCAGGCCCCCCCCGCATCCCCAAAAAACACAGAGAAACACATTCCTAAAAATTTCTTCCCATTATGTCCATTTTCACATATTTGTCCGGCAAAAAAAGAACCCCGGAAAACAACTTAAAATTTTTTTTACGAGTGGTTTGTCCGACCCCTTTGTTCTCTTTTTTTTTTTAAAGGGGATTTTAAAAAGGGAGGGGGGTCCCTTTTTTTCCCCCCGGGGCCAGTTGGGGGGGCCCTTTTTTGCTTCCGTCAGTTTTGAGTGGGGGATTCAAAAAAGTAAAATTAAAAAAAGGGAAAAGGGAAAAAAGTTTAAAAAAAAATTTTAAAATTTATAAAAAATTTTTTTGGGTTTTTTACATTTTAAATAAAAAATTCAAATAATTTAGAAACAAATTTTCATACAATGGCCTCCTAAAATTTCCCCAAAAATTTTTTTTTTAAAAAAACTATGAGGGGGGGGGGGGGGGGGATTTTTTGGGCATTTTTTTCCCCGATTTTGTTTACAATTCAAAATTTTTAAAGTTGTTTTCTTTCTTACTTCCGTAAGCTTGGGGGCAAATTTTTTTTGGTATTTTTAGGGGGTGATGTTTTTATTTGGGGAAAAAAATTTAAAAGGGAATTTTTTTCAAGCATAAATTTTTCCCCCCCAAAATTTTAAAAAAATTTTTTGGGGGAAAAAAATGAGGGATGTTTTTTGGGGAAAAAAATTTTTAAAATTTTGGGGGAAAAAAATTTTTTTTTTTTTTCCCCAAAAGTACTTTTTAAAAACTTTAAAAAAAAAATACAAAAAAAATACTTAAAAACTTAAAAATTTTCCTTATTTTTTAAAAATTTTTTTACTAAATAAAAAAACTGAAAGAGAGTTAAGTCCCCCCTTTTAAAAAACCCCAAAATTTTTATTTAGTTCTTTGAAAATTTTCGATTCGAACAAAAATGCTTAGGGCAACCGCCTTGAACTTTTTTTCTGTAGACATGCCAAAAGGAGACCAAAAAGCTAGTACAAAACCCCCCTTTTTTTTAAAAAATTTCAGCAAATTATTATGTATAAAGTTTATTTTTTTTGAAAAAAATCTTACTTTTTGGGGACCTTTTTGTAATCTACTTTTTTTTTTAATTTCGAAAAATTTTAAACCCGGGGAATTTTTGGAAGGTTTTAAGTTTTCCTTTGTCAGCTTAAAACCCCCCCTTTAAAACAATTTTCCCAAAAAAACCCGGGGTCGATTAAAAAAATTTTTGTTTAATTTATACTTTTCCCCTGTGGGCGCTGTACGCGAGTCGTTTTTTTTTTTTTTAGCCCCCCTGCCTATCTTTCCCGGGGTTTAAATTTAAACCCGCCCCCTTTTTAAAAAGTTTTTTTTTTTTGTGTTTCAATGGTAGGCATATTTAGCATTTTTTTAAATACTTTTGTCCCTCAGTCAGCACGTCCGTCCTAACCGTCCTCCCTTTCGGAGCCTTGCATTTTCAAAATTAGTTAAATTTTTTAAAAAGATATTATATCAAAAAATATTCTTATACTTTGACTGTCCGTACAATAAGCTTTCTGTGGTATTAGTAGAAGGAATTTAATTTTAATTTAGTTAACTTATAGTTCCTACTTTATAAACCCGGTGTTGCACGGGTGTAAACCCTTAATAACAGGGATTGTTTTTTTTTTATGTAAACATTTATTTTCATACCAATTATCCCTTCTCCACTGGTCAGCACTCCATCGGTTATATTATAATTTCCTCCCATTCTAATATAAAAACCTTTTAATTTTTTTAAATGGGAAGTCCGATTGTATCCAGGGCCCTTCTAGAAGTTTGGGGGCTTTCCCAAGGCCGTGTTAAAATTGTCAAAAAAGCTATGAAAAGGGGCCGTTTCTATTTGCCCTCTTCCCCAAAAAATGCCCAAAATGTGGTAAACTTCCACTCCCAAACTACCTTCCTTTTTTCCATTCCTCTTCAAAGGGTTCCCCTCATATTATATTCCAACCCATGACGCAATAACGTAAAGTTCGCTTACATTAAAATTTCCCAAAACAATTTGGTAAAAGTAGTTCACTTTTTTGTTGGAAGCATATAACAAACTACATCTCTCACATACATCCCATGGAATCAAACGATACAATTCGTTGTTCTGTAAAACATTCATTTTAATGAACAATATATTCTGTTTTCGTTTTTTCCTCTGAGGGAGGAGTTTTTTTTGGCTTCTGAAGTTCCCACAAAGTAAAAAAAAAAATAGTGTAATGGCTTTGGGTGTAGAGTTACACCCAACTAGGGGGTAAGCTGACTGAAGCAAAAAAAATGGGGAAAAACCTTGCCCAAAACCCTGTGTAACTTCCCCCCCTTTTTCACAGACCACTTTTCCCTAATCAACAAATATCGTAAAAATAAAAAAAGATTATGAAAAAATTTAAATTTTCTGTCTAATAGGCTTTGGAAATTTTGGTAAAGATACATTCTTCTAATAGTAGAAAAAGCAAGATAAAATCTTTCCTTAGAAAGAATTTAACTTAGGTATTTCCCCAACAAAAAATATTGGTTCAAAATTTTTCTGAGTACTTAATGTTAGACGTATTAAATTATTAAATTCCACCCGGGAAAAACTAAAGCAGCAATGCTGTCATTCAATTTTACTCCCTTTTGTGGTGGAACATTACTCCAATTTAGTGGTGTAACATTACTCTTTTTTTAGTGGTGTAAGGTTACTTCGAATTTAGTATAAGTTTATCGGCTTTATGCTGTACGTCGGGCGGTAGAATTACCACCTTTGAATAGTCCGAATTTCCATGTCGCGTTTTCAATGTCCTTTTTTTATTTTCAAAAATTTTTTACCCTTGTCCCGATCAGTGTTTAAAATTTTTTAGCTTTAAATTGGATGTTAAAACTCGGTAAATTTTTTAAAAAAAAGTGAAAGTGACTTTTTTATGTTATATTCTTTCTAATCCACTGTCCGTTGAGGTGTGGCATGGTCAACCGATCCATTGAAGTTCCCGAAAACGCCTTCTATAAACGAAAGGGCCGCATGTGTTTTTTGCGTGAAGGTCCCCGCAGGATATCATGACTGAATTCATATGGTCCTTTGCTTTTTTGTATCTGACCCATTTCCTCCCGCCTTTGGGTCGTCACAATCGAAAAATTTTTGTTTGCGGAGGTTGCACTGTAAAAGTGACGCCTAAATGTGGCCTCAAAATTATGATGCGTTTTGTTTATGGGTTTTTTGCCATTTTTTTTTTCTGATAAATAAAACACTCAAATATTTTTAGAGTGAAAGCCGCGGACTTCTTCGGAGAGATACAGGCTTTACCCGGGGATTCGACCCCCGACCAATTCCAACGACCAGTTAACCATTTTATACAAGGAAATAAAATATTGATGCTAGAAAGATTCTGAAGGTAATTGAATAATTTATTCTAACTCCACACAAAAACGTGTTGAAGTCGTCACTTGACTGATATTTCTAAATTACGAAGCGTGTATTGATTTGCGTGAGAGTCCAATATAATACGAAGGATACTGAAAAAAATTCTACTACGGATGATGACGCGTCTCTAGGAAAGCAATAAGTCTGATAATAAACTAAAAATAAACAATTTACGATGGGCCGTTTAATATCTTGAGTGGCAGCAGTTCCACGAGAATGAATATTTTTCTCAGAGCTTACAGTCCAAACCACCAATCTTTGAAATCACCCAAGAAATCCTGGAGTGGAAAACAGAAATGATTTACTTCACGTGAAACAAGCCAATCAATTTTATATAAGTGGCCGTGATAAAATTCTTGTATAGAAGCTCAATAATACAGCTGGGAATAGCTTCAACTCTACTCAATGGACAACTGGACACGCCTACGATGACGTCGCAGCGACTTCAACGTTGTCTTATACCTCGCAAACAAACCAACTGACAACTAATTCGTCCAAATTAGAATTGGCCACGCCTATGGTGAGTAACAACTACGACATACATTATCTTCTATACCCCACAAACAAATCATACTCCGCTTTGTTTTCACATTATCCATAAAAGTCAATAAAGATTATTGCGTACTAGTCGTTGGGTAGTACTTTTTTGCTTCCACACTACGTTTATAACGTAAAAAGTGGAAGGTTATTATAATTGTTCAGTCCGTCGTCTGTCACCCACTTTCACGAAAGAACCACAAGTCCCACGACAAGTGGGATTCGTCATTTAGAAGCGTTTTAGTTTTTAGTTTGAATTATCGTCGCACTAGAGCTACACGAGGGCCATTGGCGACGGGCGTCGCATTTTAGAACCCACAGTCAAGTGAACGGCAAAAAATCAGATTAGGCTACAATTCCAAATTTCATTAAAAAATTTAATTAGAAGTTTATTTAAAAATTTAAAAAATAAAAATTTAATCTAGGGTCAAGTGGGGTAAGTGTGATGGGTTTTTCTGCATTTTTCCTTTAAAAAAGTAGTCTCTCTGCTTCAAGTAAATTCCAAATCCTAAAATTGGTAGTGAAATTATTATAAGAAACATACCTTATGTAGGAAAAAATTTATATGTTTGAATTCCAAATTTAAGTGAATAAAATTTGCATTTCAAAATCCCATTGCTGTTTTATCACACTTACCCCACATACGGTAAGTGTGATTTTGATGTGGGTAAGTGTGATTTCAGTTGCAATAAGTGTTTTCAAGCCATATAAAGTACCTATCATACATTTTTCTAAACAATTTAATATAAACATAAATTATTAGCATTTTACATCTTATTTAAAATATACGGATAAGAAAAATCAAAAATATTGAGAATTTTCATTTTGGTTCATGTTGTGATATAAGAAACTTAAGTCAGGATGTAAAGAAACAAACAATTTTAAAGTCAAAATACCTATGGTGCTATTCAATTTTTATTTATTAGTTAGACTGCTTTTTTTACAGATTGTAATTTTCAAAATCTTGCGAAAAAATACAGACTTTCTCGTAGGTCCATATTTGGACATGGGAGGTTCAAAACAATATCGTCCTCATCAATTATACAGACGTCATCTATATTTGGCCACGAAAATGTCTTTTGTTATGCTGTCATATTTAAGAAATTTTACAGTAATCCCCTTCTCGATTCACCTCATTTTCAGACTGAACCTTTTCCCAAAAAGTGCTTTACCGTGAGTTTTTTTTTAAGGCAACAAGATGTAGCATCCAGCAGAAAGGTCAGTTTTTGGTATTTCTAATTCAAAATCCTCTGGCATTTATGAAATGAAATGCCATTTTCTTTTATTCATTTTTTTATAATAAATTTATAATTTAAAATAATATAATATATTTTTTTTATATTTATGTATGTTTTGCACAAGGTAAATGTTTTTTTTTTTTGTATTATCACACTTACCCCATGTCACTTATCACAGTTACCCACAACTGATATTTTGAGGGGTAACTGTGATTGTACTTCCATACTTCACACATGTGAAATAATAAACCAAAACAGTTTTATATATTTACCTTTATTCTTTTTACTAACAGAGAAAGAAAAACAACATGATTTTTATAAAAAAAATAGTTAATTTTATCGTTTAAATTTTTAATTACAACTAGATAAAGGCTCTGTTGGCGAATTTCTTTCTGAGGTGTATAAATAGTTTGTTTCCTGTTGAGCACAAATGTTGTGTGGAAGCGGTTTAAGTGACAGATTCTGTAACAAACCTACTTGTTTATTTTTATTTTTCACCACCTTCAGTTTTTTCAATACGGTACGTAATAAATCATGCTTTTTAGACTAATTTGTTACCAGAGCGTACAGATATATAACTGTTAATGAACCTAATGTATCAGATATTGTTCAGGCTTCTACTCACAAAGTAGTGACTCATCATTGGGGGATATTTATCAATGAAACATAAATATTTCTAAAAGGAGGGGCATTCCCTAAAAATGCAGGCCACCTGCCCAGCCTGTGTGCAGTGTAAATATTCTATATGATATCGCGTGTAATAAAGAATGAAGGTTATAAATTACAATATGACTGAATGGAGGTTATAGACTGCGCCCATTATACGAGTACCTTTTGGAAACTATGAAAAACGACCTGTTATGGAACACCCCATTACACCACCTAAGCCGGCAATTCGAACAAGACAGGGCGACTCGAACACTATTATGTGGTGTCACGCAGTTCACTACTGATCGAACAAAGAATTTCCAGCTGGATAAGAATCTACTTATATCGAGTATCACAAAGTGTAGAATGACACCAAAATATTACAGAATTCGGGGGATATAGTCCGGCCGCATATTCGTTGCACTCTGGTTCGGGTCGAAAACATTGGAAAACAAGCAGAAAAATTAATAATAATTATAAAGCCTAGAAAAATAATGACCAATAATAGTAATTGATAATTGTTAATCCTATTAAAATTTTAATATATTCTCTTCTCTGCCTATTTTCCGATGTGTTCCAGCTGGATAAGAATCTACTTATATCGAGTATCACAAAGTGTAGAATGACACCAAAATATTACAGAATTCGGGGGATATAGTCCGACCGCATATTCGTTGCACTCTGGTTCGGGTCGAAAACATTGGAAAACAAGCAGAAAAATTAATAATAATTATAAAGCCTAGAAAAATAATGACCAATAATAGTAATTGATAATTGTTAATCCTATTAAAATTTTAATATATTCTCTTCTCTGCCTATTTTCCGATGTGTTCCAGCTGGATAAGAATCTACTTATATCGAGTATCACAAAGTGTAGAATGACACCAAAATATTACAGAATTCGGGGGATATAGTCCGACCGCATATTCGTTGCACTCTGGTTCGGGTCGAAAACATTGGAAAACAAGCAGAAAAATTAATAATAATTATAAAGCCTAGAAAAATAATGACCAATAACAGTAATTGATAATTGTTAATCCTATTAAAATTTTAATATATTCTCTTCTCTGCCTATTTTCCGATGTGTTCGACCGACCCAGAGTGCCATGAAACCCTGGTCAGACTGTTGAAGTAACTACGGCTTTTTTTTTGTTATTCGAATTCTAAATTTTTTTGATTCTATATTAATCTTGACGATAATAATAGGAATGTTTTTTTTGTTAACTTGTTTGTTAATTATAGCACTAAATTCGAGCAGAAAAATCCTTATCATAAATATTTTTTAAAACATTCAAAATACAGTTTTTCCTACATCAATCTACTAGTTTATCTGGTTCAGAAATCCTCGTAATTTTCTCAAAACCGATTTTTTTTTCTTTTTTACAATTTCCAATAACCTTGAACGCTTATAATACAACGTAACATTTGGGACGTTTCTGTAGAAGCTGTTTCTCCTTTGATGGATTCTTGAAGCAGAAAAAACAACATGTTTCGCCGGCGTCGTGCTAACTTGCTCAGAATTACTTGAAGACTGTGAATAAAATTCTTATGTCTCAATCTCACTTAAAATAGCTAAAAAGAGATCAACTAAGATTCTGATTTGAAATAAAATTGTTTTAGAATTATGTGTCAACTAGCTAGGCAGGTTGTTGTGTGGAAAAAATGCAACGATGGTAGAAACTACAGTCCCTGGACAAATTATTAATCGCACTGCAAGATTTCATGTAAAATATTAATTACCGGGTGATATTGTACACCTGGGGGAAAAAAAAGATCCACCCTTCATTTTGCGGCTGGTATTTGTGAAGGAATTTTGTGAAAGGTGTCATTTTTCAGGAAATAGCGTAAGGAATTGAGAACTGGCAACCAAAATTGCATAAGGGGTCGTCTACATATTAAAATGAGTACCAACTTTGAAAATTCCAATGGCAATACCCAGTTTTTTTTTACATAAAAATGTTCAGCACCATTAAATTACCCCAGGTTTAAAAAAGAATTATTCATTTTGCATTATTTGCTGAGATGTTAAAGCATTAATTTTGAACTCGTTTAGGGGGAAATCTCCAAATTGAAAATGGTAATATTTAGGGTGTCTTTTCGAAACGACAAGCTGACAAAAGGGTTACTATAATCTCGCCAAAGAATCCTAGAATTAAACCTTCGTCACTTATATTGTGATTTTTTTTATGTTTTTACCCTTTTTTTTTAATTTTGGATTTTAAAATTCAGAAATAAAATAAAGGTTCGACGAGAAAATGTTTTAATTTTAAATTAAGTCACACATACGGTTATTTATAGCGAACGGATTTTTAAATGCGATTAGTTACAATCGGATAGACAAACATGATTATTACATTTATGTTTTACATTTTATGCAAATTTTTGTTTCATTCATATTGCTACAAAAAGTTTGTTTAAAATTCGGCGCACTGGGTCTGGGACATATGCCGACAGCCGAAATCCCAACAAGCCGAAATCCCGAATGGGTCGAAATCCCGAAAATAAATTTTTGTCCATTTCTCAATTTTTTTAAAAGATTAGAGATTATTTATTTATTCAGTTATTTAGTCAGTTAGTTATTTAATCAGTTAGTTAGTTAGTTAGTTAGTTATTTAGTTATTTAGTTAGTTAGTTAGTTAGTTAGTCAGTCAGTAAGTTAGTTAGTCAGTAAGTTAGTCAGTCAGTCAGTCAGTCAGTCCGTTAGTTAGTCAGCAAGTCAGTCAGTTAGTCAGCCAGTCAGTCAGTTAGTCAGTCAGTCAGTAATTTAGTCAGTCCGTTAGTTAGTCAGTCCGTTAGTTAGTCAGTCCGTTAGTTAGTCACTCCGTTAGTTAGTACAGACTGACTAACTTAGTCTAACTGACTGTCAATTAGTTAGTCAGTGAAATGACTGACTCACTGTCTGACTGACTAACTGACTGACTGGCTAACTAACTGAGTGGCTAACTAACTGACTGGCTAACTAACTGACTGGCTAACTAACCGACTGACTAACTAACCGAAACCGACTAACTAACTGACTGACTAACTAACGGACTAACTAACGGACTAACAGACTGACTAACTGTCTGAATGACTAACGGACTGACTGACTGACTAACTGACTAACTAACTGACTGGCTAACTAACTGACTGGCTAACTAACTGACTGGCTAACTAACTGACTGGTTAACTAACCGACTGACTAACTAACCGAAACCGACTGACTGACTAACTAACTTACTGACTAACTAACGGATTGACTAACTGACTAAATAACTAAATAAATAAATAAGTAATCTTTAATATTATTTATTTTTTTTTAAATCGAGAAATGGACAAAAATCTATTTTCGGGATTTCGACCCATTCGGGATTTCGTCTATGTCGGGATTATGGCCTTTCGGGATTTCGACGTTCGAGATTCTGGCTTGTCGGTATTTCGGCTTTCGGGATTGTGCCCGGAACCCCGGCTCACTTTATCGGTAATATAAACCACATATTACAAAACGAGAGTTACCATCCTAACACGATATTTAAGGAAAGCAAAATAAAATTACGCAGAATGATTTGGCAATTATTTTTAACCAAGGCAGTGGGCACTAATCATTTTAAATAATCAATGTGGTAACAATGAAATATATGCTAAACACCGAATTCCAATAATATTTAAGGGTTTTAGTTTTTAATATAAAACACACTTTTTGAAATTGTATTGGAAATAACATACATTCAAAAACATAGTAATCGATATAATTTAATGTTAATTATACAAACAAAATACATTGTATGCACTTGAAACAAGAAAAGATTTTTAGACATTTGACAGACATCAATAGTTTGAATAAACATTTACCAAAAACGCTTTTCAACCACCAAACGATAATGCAAATTAGGATCCAATTTGATAAGTAATTTTTTACACGGTCCCTAAAATTCGTTTTTTTCAGTATTTTTACAATAACTCGGCAAATAATTGTTGTTGAATTAAAAAATTCGGGATTTTGGTTCTACTTGATCTACTTTATCGATTTATGTAAAAAAAATTAGGGGTTGCTATTCCTGTTTTATTTTTTCTTACTTAAATTTAAATAAAAAAATAATAATAATGAAAAATTGATGAAAAAACTTGTGTGATTTGTTTTTGGAAGATTAAGAAGTATTTAATGAAAAAAATTTTTGGTTTAATTCATTTTATTTGTGGAGGTATGAACAAAAGTTTGTGAAACTTTTTTAACATTATGGGCGTTCAACTTTGAATGCTTATATCTCAACAAATAAAAGCAAATTAATAATTTTTTTTGGATCTGGGGTATTTTGAAGATGATAAACATTTTTATATAAAAAAAAGTTGGGTGTTGCCATTGGAATTTTCAAAGTTGGTACTCATTTTAATATGTAGACGACCCCTTATACAATTTTTGTTGCCAGTTCTCAATTCCTTACGCTATTTCCTGAAAAATGACACCTTTCACAAAATTCCTTGACCAATAGCAGCCGAAAACAGAAGGGTGGATCGTTTTTTTCCCCCAGCTGTACCTAGATATTTGTATAAATCCAAATATGTAGTCTACAACAATTCTTTTAAATAAAAATCAATAATATTGTAGTTTAAATATACCATTATTGCATAAAAACTCTTAAGAAACATAAAATTACCAAAAAATACAGTGCGTCTAATAATTTGTCCAGGGTCTGTAGACAAAAATTTAACAATAAATACTCAAAACTTTTATGGTTAGAATATAATTGTTACGCCACATACGTAGTTAACTGGCCAATATTGCTTAATAACGCGTCAAAAGGCCTAAATGTGGTTTCTTTCTTAAAATTGAACTTCAAATACATGTCCCGTGTAAATGACGAGTATCAAACTGCTAGTAAGTGCATAAGTCATAGAAAAAGAAAGATAATTTCTGATCACATTACTTCTTTTTCTATCAAGGAAACCATTTTTTTTGTAAAAATTCATTGTTGTCATACCTTAGAAAGCATTGTTGTTACGTTCTTCGAGAGAACGTTTTTGAAGAAGTTGGAACTGTCCTTTCATCCAACAAATACGGCAATTTGTATTAATCAATCAATTTCAAGTCTTTTCTTGTGATCGAAAAACATTAACAAGCAGTGTTGGGCTATTTGATCACTTATAGTCATAGTTGCTCTATTACTTGAAGAAGAATTAAGGCGGTTTAGAGAAGGGAAATAGATTTCTATCATTGGGGTTCATTTTGCGTTGCTCATTACTAATCCCAGAATAATTTTTCATTATATCTGGAATTAACTTAAAGTCAACCAGGAGAAGTAGTTGTATATTTATGTTAATGAAGGGGTATATCTTTATATTGGAGAAGAATTTTAATCTAAATATATTCCCCTACGTCTGCATCATTATAACCACCATCCTACTTTTATAGGTTATTCATTATGTTGTTGACTTTAACTTGCCCCCAAAAGTCATGTCATTTAGTACATATTTTTAAGGAAATGGTTTTATACCGTAAAAGAGTTTAAGAAAGTGATTAATGACCGTAATGTAAATGATTTTAAACCGTGTCGAAAGTACGTACCTAGAAAAATTTATTTAGCATAAAATCAGTTATATGAAAAATGAATTTTAAAAGCTTAAAGTTTACGTTTTTATTCAGTAAGGAAGGCGTGTTAATGGTATTCACAGGAATGTTTTGATGGTTTAATTCGGAAATGGATGCAAATGTATATTTTTGTGTCCGTTTGAAGGTTAAGTAAAGTATAGTTTGCATTTGTTACAATTATCCAGTTGAAGTTGCATTCGTGTGATGAACCAACACATTACCCAACCGTCACCTGCCTTTCCAATTCACACCAAAAGTCACACCTATAATAACAAATGGCGCCTGTGATTACTCTTTTGCATACCTTTCCTGTCTTTTGTGGCCATTTTCTCCGAAAAACCCTCGCCAAGTCCCAAACACCACCCCTTCGCCAACCTTCAGCGAGGCGTTCAATGGTCGAAGGTTACGGACCATACAGAGTTTATTACGACAAAAATATGATCTCCTTTTTACCATCGACCAGCCATTTGTCTCGCTTTCCATTAATGTGTGTGTTTTTTGTTGTCCGGGCAGGATATGGGTAAATGGGCTAATTGGTATGCATCCTGGACCTGCCCTTGTTCGACTCATTTATGCCGAAGATCAATGTCGCTGCTAACGAAGCATAATCGCCCCTCGTTAAACAAAAGGGTCTGCGACCTTTAGGGCGCCAAGGGGTTGAAGGATCGGGAGGTAAATGATGAATTATGTGTTCCGACTATTTGGTGGAAGGAAGTATAGGGATGGGGAAGAGAAGAACGCGGGGTTGTTTTTTCATATAATTTTTACCCATTTTACGCGTTCGTTTGGGACAGTTTTTTTAAGCCTCTTAATACACACCCTAGAAATTGAATTATCGAAAAAGTATGAGCACCAGAAACAGAAAAATACAACAAAAATGCTATTGGAAGTAAAGCTCAGGCTGACAGAAATTATTGGTAGATGCAGAGAATCGCCATGGAATAGGGTACTTGACTGTATCGCTAAAATACCTTCCAATATTAATTATAGTTTGAACCCAAAAATAACAAACGTATATATTTTTTTGCAAAATAAATCTTTAAATAATTAGTCAAAGTAATCACAAACACGTCGATTTTGCCGACGTCACTACTAGTATCTATAAACAAACCGGTGTGATGTTTTTTTGCTTGCAATTAAACTGGATTCAAACTAATTTACTATTAAAATAAGAATTATATAGATAATGGAAGGAGGTTTTACAGAAGCGGATAGTTCAGATTTGCTTAAAGTAGATTCCAAAATGGTGTTTCAAAGTTTGTTTATAGTTACTATTGACTTCACAGATAACACGTGACAGCCACAAAGCGTTTTCGGGCGTAATTTTTCGTCCTACTTTTAAAATTCATTTTTCTCCCTTTTTATGGGGTATTTGAAAAAAAAAATACGGGTCTAATATTTTGGCATAAGAATATTTTAAGCCAATAAAATTTTTGAAGTCAAATACCCTATTGAATGAGTGGTTTTAACAATTGGGAAGATGACAGCCAATGGAGGTAAAATTGTTGATACTTTCAAGGATATTAATATCCATAAAAGGGTCTGCAACCTTTAGCGTATGGTATTGGGGAGAGAAGAACTGTCTTTCTGATTTTTCGTCTAATCTTCAATTATTTAACTTGTTCGTTGGAGAAGTTTTTTATACCAAGTAATACATTATAGAAAGGGATTATTATAGGGATGTGGGACACAAAATCTTAATTTTTTTAAACTTCTTGATGTATATATAGTTTTGAGGGGAGGTATCGTCAGATGTAGTTAAGTGTCCGGCTTGTTTGGTGACTTTTTATTGCTCGTAGGAAATCCGTTTAACTGTATTCATGATAAATTTCGAGACTGCACCAACGATTTATTATTATTTTAGATGAGATATTAGTACTCTTTTTTCAACAGTTGTGTGTCATTGTCGAAGCTTTACAGATTATTATATAATATATAGTTTTTAGTAGTGCAAAATAGCTATAACATATCTGTTGTATTTAAATTCAGACATTTTCTAACATTTTTACTCACCTATGCTCATTCAAAAAATATTGAGTTGAAAATGGACTGTTATATAAAAACAACCAAAATTTAGTCACAGGAAAATCATAATCGCTTCAATAGATCTGAATGAACGTAAGGTAAGATTCATTTGAAAATGGCGTATGTAGGGTTTTCGTTTGGGAGTTTCACGGAATACACCTGAATTAGTTATGGAAAAGTTGATGTGACTGATATGCAAATGAACTCTCGTGGTGAATTTAATTATTTGGTATGAAAGTATGTTTTTAATTGATGAGATAAGTTAATAGGCTATTATTTAGAAAATCGACAGCTGTTGATATAATAACTTAATTTCAAATGTTTACATAATAAGTAAGTTGGTTGGTTGGTTGGTTGGTAAACATATATATTCAGGTTTGTGTGCTTGGTCAAAGACCCACTTATAAACCTTCGTCAAGTAAGACAGACACAACAGACAACACACACACATAAGTGGATCCATCTAATTTTTAGAGACAGAGGCCAACTAGAGGATCCCCAGAATTGGCTTGTCACCCCAGAGGTATTGATTTGGTATGGGAACTTGGGGGACTTTCGGACCCAACAGATTTAACGAGCACGTACTCTGCATATACTCTACAAACACAAACATCCATGCCTTACCGGGATTCGAACCCGAACCCAGAGGCTCCAAAGGCCAGCTCCCTAACCGTTGCGCCGCCGGTCGGCTTAAGTAAGTTTTGTTTAAGAGAGCTTTGAAAATTATTTACATGATACTCTGAATGTTGACATCTATTATTGATATCAAAATAAGGTTAAATATTTTTGGTTGTAGTCGTTTAGTTTAGTTTAGTTTGAATTATCATCGCGCTAGAGCTACACGAGGGCATTTAGCGACGGGTTTCGTAATTTAGAACTCCAGTCTGGTGACGAGCCGGCACCTGTTGGCTGGAGTCACATTTTTTTCATCAAGACTTCAAATTTTTGCATTTTCCTGTTTATTTCAATCATTAAGATGCTTATCAAACCAACAAGACAGTTTATATTAGCATGAAAAGTTTTAAAAATACACAAATTAAAAAAATTAAAACTTTTTTGGGCATATCTTCAAAAAACAAAAATTAGAAAAAACTAATATCTTTTTATTTAATACTTCTAAATACTACAAATAATTTTTTTTAAAAAAATGCCTGGTGATTAATTGTAAAAACTTTACAAATGAAAACAACAATGAAATGGCAACGAAAGCATAGAAAAAATTAAGAAACATAAAATAATTTTAATAATTGGCTAAAGATTGAAATAATCTATATCTATAAAAGATGAAGTCTGGCTGGCTTGACTGACGCCCATCCAAAACTATTACGCTAATCAAACTCTTTCACCAAAAGCTTCGTAATTTAAATGCGTTTTTAAAATGAAAAGTAATCTTCCGTTTCGAACTTGTTTTATTCATAATTTGGGAGAGTGAAGCACATTGCTTTTTTGTATTTTTCTAGTTAATTTTTTAATAATCCTTCTTTTTGTACCTGTAAAATATTTAAGTTAAAAACGTGATCATAAAAAAACAGAAATAGAACTCAAAGACCATAGAGAAAATAAAACAAAACCGCAGTGAAAGAGTAGCAAAAAATATTGTAAAAACAATGGGATCCCTACTAAAAATGACCCATACAGATCAGTACAAAAACCTACTGACATCAATACAACTCTATTGATTTCCCATGGGTGCACCTACCGATATCCCGGGACAGGCTACTGATCTCTATTGATAGTTTGGCTTGATTTTTTTCTCTATGATATCAAAACAGATCCATAGACTCAAAACAAGAGATACGTAAATACCGATCTCTATGGGAAAATCCATAACTTTTACCGCATCAATAGAATTTTTTGGTCC
>JAFNEN010002307.1:0-16260 GCA_019343175.1 Oedothorax gibbosus
TGAAAGTAAAAATACGTCATTTTTAATTAAGCTACATTTTATTATCGATCAAGATTGGTGCAAAACGCCTTTGAATTTCCTGTGTAATTCCATTTTTAGTTTTCGGATACCATCCAATTTATTATTGATATCTAAGTTTTCACACGATTCCTATGTGTGCTATTTTTGTTTAGCGAAGCTTCTTTAAATAATTTTCAAAGTTCACAGTCAATATTACTATTCGTCTTGTGCATCCAATATTCTACTATTGGGAAAAAGTCATTTACTGATAAGGTAAGAAATTGGAAACATACACATGCATGTGGTCAGAGCCCACTTCAGTAGGCAGTTTTTTCCCTTATTGCCTTGGATTCTTCTTTCGCCTGAAACACAACGCTCCAGACAAAAACCCCTTCAGCGATTTCACCCCCCTCTCTCAAACCCCCTTCAGGGAAGCGCTGTCATAGTGGGGGGCCAATTTAGCCTGAACAGACACAGTCATCGTATTCATTACAGCGAAAGGCGATAAACTGCATATTATGGTCCATCTGGATTTCGGAAATCTAGAGGGTTGACTTGGAGATTCCAAATGGCGTCCTCTTAAAGCAAATGACTGCATCCAAGACACCAATCTCCAGGGATTTCGGGCCAACAAAAGATGTTTTGGGAAGCCGTTCCTAATACAGTGATTGAAACTCTCGTTGGGATTTTGGGTCTTCCCATGCAGGCACTTTTCCAGAAGCTTGGGACAACTTAGGGCCCTAAATACTGGTTTTATTGCCTTCATTATGGCCTCTGGCAAACTGTGCTTGTGGTGATGTTCTTTACCGGTTACCAGGGACTTGTTGTATTCACACCATGTATCTGGGTCGTCGTCGAAAGTCGGGCAAAGTCCATGTTGTGGTGTTTCGTCTGTCGATAGCTTATGGAAGTAAATTGCCCAGATGGCGTTTCGCATTTCACTCACAGGCTTGCCAATATTTCTAGTAATGGCTAATCCATAATACGCCTGTATTAGCTTCACATGTTCCTTTGTTAGGCGTTTGTGTCCAGACAATTTCAGGCCATTTGATAGAGGTTTGCCTTTGTATTGTTCTCTTAGTTTCAAAAGGCGTGAGCCCATCCTCTTTTGCACATGACCAATACATTCGAGTTTTGTTACGCTTACATCCTCACCATAAACTTTGAGAGACTCGACGTTGTCGTATGCTTTAGAGTCGCCGTCACCCAGGTAATTAATGTATCGAACACTCCGTTTTTCAATAGAGCGTTCGAACATTCGCCGCACACCTTCAACTTCCATGCCACCACTGGTGCCGGTGTAGTTGGCCTGGCAGAGATGCGATTCTGGAGTACTGCCTTTGGCACAGAAAGAGCAATACTTTGTCATGCATTCCACATCCATGACCTTCCCAGTTTCAACAGAAGTTGCGACCACGACTCCATTGAGCGAAGTAAAGCCCCGCTTCTGCCACGTGCCGTCAAATGCAGCAGAGATGTCACGTCCACAATCACCCGCCGCAACGGTTTCCTCCACAGCAGCACACATGGATTCATTCGACACTGCAACCAAGCTCTCGAGAAGCTTTTCGTAGGAGCTAGAAAACTTTGTCGGGGGAGGGGGCAAGTTCAATATACCACATAGCACATCAGTAGCATTCTTCGATTTGCCAATGCACCTCATCCCGTAGGCAAGGCGAAGGTTGACGTCGACTGATTAGTGGTCATGGAAGAAGACATGGTCGAAGCTGCATTCCCACAGCTGGTACAATTCAGAGTTATGCTCGATGCCAGTCCTCTTCTACTCGACAACTGTTCTTCGGCAACTACACAGTTTATACCATCACAATGCTTGCATTTTACAAATTCCTGTATTAGTGCAGATAACAAGCCTATTTCAATAATTATTCGATTTTTATCCATTTGGCAAGTTGACACATCAACCAACTTGATTTTTTTCTTGGATGAACTGCAGTCTTGCATTTCGGCAGCTTCTTTTTCTGTTTTTGCAGCTTCATTCTTTAGCTTTGTTATCTTATTTTTATGCTGATTTGGATGACACTTTCTTTTCCCAAAAGCTTTAGATTTCGGCATTTTTCAAATCAAAGTTAATTTTCAACAAAAACTAAAGAAAATAGAATAAATCGCAGCAAACAAATCGATAAGAAGAAATTCACGTGTAAAAACTCGCTGATATAACGTGTTTACAAGAGAAATAAACATCAATACCGTAGTTACAGGTTGCAGTTAAACCATGTTTCGGTAATCGATTGTAAAAAATAAAATATTTAATTATAGTTTTAAAAAAAACAAGAAAAAGTCGAAACCAAAACCAGAAAACCAAAACCGAAACTAAAATCATAAATTATGATTTACTTAATTAATTGCCTTAAAATAATTTTTTTGCTACAAGTTATATATTAATCGATCCGGAATAGCGCCCTCTATGCAATGGTACCAAAACTAAAAATTCGAATTTTCGAAGGATTTTAACTACCCAGTGCCCTTAAATTGTTGAAGGATTTCCGAGTTTCACAACTCGCGGCGCAGACGTGATAATTTCGTAACGTATATATCGTATAACATTTTACGTTTCGACCATTAAAACATTACTGGGCTTTCAAGACATGATCAAAACAAAAAATCATATGAAACTATTCCCTCACGCTTACGACACCACTCCGTGAGCAGAAGCAGCGGAACGAATTCGAGAAATGCAACCGAGAGATATACTTCACGAAAAAAGAAAGCCATACTACAATGACAGGAATAAGTCGCATCTGGAAAAGCAATACACCAGCTACGAAACCAAAACAAACAAGTAACGAGCTACGTAATTATTATTCTAAATTAACTAATCTTAATAAATTTTCGACGTTTTGAACTAAATATTGATGTTAAAATTAAAATAAACATTTTTCCAAAGTGAATTTACTGATGCCGTACCGAAATTAATACAAATATTTCGTAAAATACTACTAACTATAGCAACCCTGTGTTTACTTTTTCACGAATGCCAAAAGTTGCCAAATAGCATTCCGGCCTGAATACTCTAGGTGTTCCTAATTAGGTACTATAACACATAACATCTATGCATAACATGTGGCATAAATTAAAAAGTAAACAATTTAATGAATTTTGATAAAGGAAATGGCAAATTATTTTTGGAAACTGTACATTTATCTCGCTTGATAAATTTATTATTTTAGGAGTAAAAATTCCTACAAATCTGGTAGTAACTGGACCTTTCATATAGATATTTATAAGGGAATATTAGGGATATATAGAAATGGCGATTGCAAAGTCTCCGGGAGAGCATATAAAATTAGTTTTTTTTCAGTGGAGGAAAAAGCCCACTCACACACAGAGATATGGGCAACACAAACTCGGGCACTGTTATACAAATAGTTAGGTTCCAATTCTAACAAATCGTTTCGCCCGAGCAAGTCCATCCATTTTTTCATTCTGAAAAATCAGTCATTCAACAACAAACAACAGTTATTCAAACAGTCAAAATATCATTGTTTTAAAACATGGCAAAAAATAATGATTGATTCCAAAGCAAATTGTTTATTTATTTGAATTGATTTTTTGATTTTGAATTACAATTAAAAAACAATAAAATAAAGAAAAATAACTAACGAACTTTGAAAATAACTAGTTAATAGATAAATTTTGAACTCAATTCACCAATTGTGCGCGCACACACGCACACACATACGTGTAAATTGAAAATGTATGAAAAATAGCACTGCGTTTAAATTAATAATAACTAGACAATTTGATAATTTTTTTTGTAAAAATAATGGCAAATATACATGTTTTAATATTCAAAAATAAAGTCTTAATACAAATTAAATGTATTTTGAAAAATACCAATCGCAAGGAAATAAATTATAATAAATATGATTCTTTTGTTTGAAAAATTTTAATTATTAAAAACAAACAGTGACATGTAACAATTAATATACCTAAAGCAAATGAAGTTATCTTTAGTAGAAAGCATCCCAAAAACATGAATATTTTACTCCTTTTGACGAATGAATAACTATCGTCGCACTAGAGCTACACGAGGGCTATTGGCGAGGGGCGTCGTAATTTAGAATCACAATCAAGTGACGAGCCGACACCTGAGTGGGCACCCATTACAACCGTTAAATGCGACATCGTATGCAGCGTTCGGACTTTGGATCGTATTTAACATACACTCCTTTATACGGGGTATTATTTGTCGGCCATTTTTGGCTGCACTGGTCGTTTATAGGTCGGCACTTAGGTCATTTGTTTAAAACATAGTATAAAAAACTAACAACAATATTATAACTCAATTTATATATCTTAACTTATTCCATGAAGGTACACGAAAAAAAAGTGTCACTCAGATAGTAGTCTAATAGCGTTTAATTATTTTAAATAAAAAAAAATAATTACCGAAGACTAAAATAACCAGATGCTTTAAGCTGCATATATCGAAACTTTTCAATACAAAAATGACAAATCATTCTTAACGGCCGTATTCACAAGTTCGAGTCACCCGCAGGTTTCCCTCATCTGGGGAATAGATCGGTGGGTTTCGTCAAATTCCTTATTCACAAGTGAGAGTTATGCCAAAAGGGAAGAGATAAGGAGCCGAATATGCTCTGCGGGTTATCTCACCAATATCGGTGGGTTTTCAGAGGGATATCTCTGAGAAATGTTCAAAATCAAAACAAATATAGCTTATCGGGTTCTTCTTTCAAACTAGTGATTATAATTATTTAGTTCTAATCCATTTTAATTGATCTTTATAAGATTGTTCATTGTAGAAGTACAGCATATTAGAAAGTTAAATATATTTTCAACATGATTTAGATTGATACTAAATTTCCGCTCAGAGACTTACGTGAGATATGCGATGATAATTTTTATTGTACAATCCATTTAAAAACGTATCTTAAAATTGACTAAAACTGTTTTAAAAGTTGTGTGCTGCGGTAGTTATGCACAAAAATGTTACAAACTTAATAATAAAATACAAATAAAAAAGAAATATTATAACCATACTAGTATTTGCCACTGTAAAATATAATTAGCAGGTTAATATTCTTGGTTAAAGATTTATACATATAAATAATGATAATTATAAAGACATTAGTTTTCTTATTTTCCCATATTCCTTTATATTTTTAAATTAAAGTTATTAAAACTTCAGAGTCATCTGGAATAAAGTTTATTTTCTTCGCTTCAGCCATTTTTTAAAGGGGATTCGGATGGGTGTTTGGGTCAAAAATGTCGATTTTCTGTGTTTCTTTTATTTTTAATCTGCATACATATAGCTTTCAATTAAGACCAAGATTATCGATTTCTGTTTCGTAGTTTTCTTTTTATAAGCACTTTTCAGAAATTATGTACATCAGTTCTTACCAATATCTAGCGTTTCGTGAAATATAAGGTTTTGCAACACTTAGGAACATTTTTCTCAGGAACTATAAAATATATCAGAGTATTTTGTTTTATTATTTCTTCCCCATTAATAGTTATTTGATTTAAACTGAGGAATTTTAAAAATCTCTGCTCAACTTTAAATATCTCTGATACAAAAAAAGTTATGTAACTTTAAATTGGATTTTTGTTTTTTTTAATACACATTTAAAAAAATTACTGTGAAAGTATTTTTTTATACCATGAAATATCATCAGTTTAAATTAAAGAGCTATATGTAAGGAACAGACTATAAAAAAATCAAGTTCCTGAGAAAAATGTTCCTAAAGTTAGTAAAATTAACATGGGCGAGATAGAACCATCCGACTCTCCAGGTGCGATTGCGATCTGTCTCACGCAAATAGAACACGTGAGAAATATCTCTAGCAGTAAACAACGTCACGTGATTCCGCTTGACCAATGATATGTCCTGTTACAAAATCTGAATGAAACCTGGGGAAGAAACTCGAAAGGTGAAACCCAGATAAATCTCGCGATTGTGAATACGAATTTGAAATAACCCTCAAGTTGTCCCTTCCTCGCAGGATTTATGTTCTGGGGATATCTCGCTACTTGACTCGAACTTGTGAATACGGCGGTAAGTGATCGAGTATTTAGCGCTGATGAAAGAAAACTTACAAGCATATTTGAATAAATAAAATATTTAAAACACTAACCTATAAATATCCTTGGGAACATAAAATTGTTTCGTAAAATACATAGAAGAAAAAAATATATAGAACATGAAATCTTGTGTTTTGACGAGAAAAGAATATAACAAAAACAAACATGTCACCTCTCTCTCGAGTCGCAATTTTCTTCTCCTCCGCAATCCTTTTTAAAAGTCGTGCGCATAAATTTATCCATGTTTGCGCAAAATTTCTACAAGTTGCGCGCATAATTAGTACAAGTTGCGCGCGCACCTTGGAGTCGCACGCAGTTTTCACCCAGTCACGTGACAATTAGTACGATCTTTAGTCACTGGGTGGCTCTCTGAAAAAAAAATTCCGATTGGGATGTCTGTTTACAATGATTGCACAAATTGCTTCGAACAAGATTTAAAGTTTGTAAGTACAGTCGACGACAAAAAAAAGTAAACAGACCTCGCTGTTTAGGCACTGTTTGTCGGAGGCATAATTGTGATACGTCATTTTAACGGAAATAACGTTCTGAGTTGATTGGCCAACACAAAAATTTCTTAAGCGGTCGTCTCCATATTGAAATTAATACGAGCTTTAAAATTTATATATATATATATATATATATATATATAATATATATATATATATATATATATATATATATATATATATATTATATATATATATATATATATATATATATATATAATATATATATATATATATATATATATATATATATATATATATATATATATATATATATATATATTATATATATATATATATATATATATATATATATATATATATTATATATATATATATATATATATATATATATATATATATATATATATATATATATATATATATATATATATATATATATATATTGAAGTAGAATTAACATCTACTTCACAGTAGAGCATACTTATTATTTAGTTAACTACAGAAATGAAGGTAGTTTGGACGTCCAAGATCTTTTATTATAAAGAAATCATTGAAAGTATTTTACGGGACGGAGTCCGGAGCCGAAGCTCGGCCCGCCAAAAAGACACACAAACCTTACATCGTGAAGTCTAATTAAAAAGTGTATATATTTTTAATGGTTATGAGAAGAGTGGACCTTGTAGTTATATTTTAGCTGAATTGAATTTCTTAAAAAAATAAAAGGAGTTTACTGAAGGCATTTGAATAAGTTATCCTTTGAGTTGGAAAATGGCTTTCTTAGTTAAGGGTAGAAAATAATTGTTAATTAACTAAATTTCCCAAAGAAGTAATTGAAATATGAAGCCTTCAAATCAACAGACTATCCATTCGGAAGATGAAAACGATGTTTCTACCGATTTAGATAGCGATAAGGAATAACCAATAACCTAATTATTATTACATCCTTTTTTATTGTTTTATCACTTTCATTTAGTCAAAAAATTTGAGTCCATAATAAAACAAAGTCAAAATATATATTATTGTTAAAGTTATAGTAGTATAATCTGGTATATCTTATAACGTATAATCTGGTAAATTTGTTTAGAGAAAATATTTTTTAAAGGATAGGTTGTGGTAACAAGAATAATATTAAAATGATGTTTTCAATTTGAAATATGTCACATTAAATATAAGTATGGTTGTACACTTAAAGTAATAGTTGATAAACATTTAGTATTTCATATATGTCATGTATTTGCAGATGCTTGCACACGTAACCCATGCAAAACTGATGGTACGTGTAAACCACTGGGAAATTCATTTGAGTGTTCTTGTAAACAACCATATTTTGGTGATACATGTGAAAAAAGTAAGTACAGAACAAAATTAGAAATAAAAGTAATAAAAAGAAATCTGACTAAACTCGTACTATTCTAAAGCGAATCAATATACGTCGCTCTAATAACTGTCAAGAATAAATACAGTTTCTCACCTTAATTCATTTGTCCGTTCCCATTTATTTTGTGTTTTTAATTACTAGGTCCCTGTACCAAGAACCCTGCCTCAACAATGGAACTTGCTCAGTTCACGAGAATTCTTATAAATGTAACTGCAAGTCGCCTTACTCAGGAAAAAATTGTACAGAAGGTACATTTTTTTTACCATATTTTTAATGTCCGTATCGTCAGTACGGTGTACTGGGACATGACGAAAATCTGTGGGATATTTTATTTTCAGAGAATTTATGTATTTATATTCTCTATAATGATTATATTTGTGTTTTGTACGTTTACGTAATGCCGATTTAATTAAAACACAACATTATTGCAAAAAATTTGGAGTTAATTAGGATTTACTAACTAACTGACAGTCCTGCCGACAGAATTTATCAATTTTTATACAAAATATTTGATTTTTTTTTATTCTTTCAATGTTAGTAGTTAGATAAAACATTAATTTTCTTAAATAATTCAATTATAAGCATAACCTTTCTTCATTTGAAAGATATGTTTTTGTACGTTTTGTGAGGAATAACACATATAAGAAGATACTTTTTTTAGTTATCATGCACATTCAATTAACATTTAGATTTTAAAATGTTGTTTTAAAGCATCTATTTCGTTTTAGGTTTACTACCCAAAACAAAATAGATTTATTTTTTGAGAAACAGATTCACATAATTTTTTTAAAAAATCCTAATCATTCGCTTACATGCCGAAAGTTGTAAAGGTTAAATTTGCACGAAAGAGCCTTTCAGAAATGTTTAAACATATCTATTGTTTTCTTAGCACGGTAAAAAAAGTCAAGTGTATTGGTGATAGAAAAATACTTGTTGATATGCTTCGCAGTAGCTTTGGCGATAATATGTAGACCAATAGATATACCAAGATTGAAACGCTAACCATATGCTAAAGCAATTTTTTTAACGTTTTCACTGCAGTTTTGTTTTGTTTAAGAGAGCTAAAGTCTATTTCTAAAGACACATACACGGAGTATTTAACTAGTAAGACGGAAGGGGTCAAACAACAAATTTTGCTTTACCATATTTGTTTTTAGTGTTTTAAAATTTGGTAGAATGTTACTCCGTAAACACGGCGGCAGCTCGCAAAAAGTGCTGCCACCATGTTTACGTGGTTTCATCCAAATTTTAAAGTGGATATACCATTACAACATCACTATTTTTAACGTTTTTTTATAAATCTTTGCCAAATAAAATTCGTTGTTATCCATCAAGAATCATTTTTAAAGTATCCTAAAGCCAGAAGTATTAAAAATATCCAGATCAAACCTGAATTCTTTTAAAATCTCCTAAATTGACCTAGAGTTTTTATTTAACAGCTCTTTCAATGAAAAGTTTAATTACCATAACTCTGCTTAAGGTCATCATATGAAATGCAAATGTCCTCGTTTACACATACCCTATTTTCTAAAAAAATCATTATGACGTCAAACAGGTACTGGAATTCGTGCCCAAAATTTGAATTCTGTATTTCTTTTCGTTTTTTAGCAATACCTTTAAAATCAAAAAGTCCTTGGGCAGCTACCCTTTGAGCATGCTCGATTTTCTGGAATACCTCATTATGACGTCCAACATATACTAGGAACTCGTGTATCAAATTTGAGTTTTGTAGCATTTTTTTTAGTTAGAGCTGGTAGAGTGGTTTCAGACAGACATACCAATGTTCAAAATCCACTTTATTTAGAATCTGCACTCTCTAAAACGTGTAAAAAATAAACTAAATATACATTACGACCTCTTCGCAGTTTTTTTTTTCATTACCTTATATTTCATATTAGGTAATTGAAATTAATGTATAGATTTTTAAATTTCATTTAAAAATTTCCGATTTTTTACTTTTCAGTTTTATTGTAAAAGTAAATGAAAAGACTGTTTTCTGTACTGTGAGCAGACAAGAATTTGTTTTAGTAAGAGCAAAAAGGATTGTTTAAAGGATATTGTGTTTCATTCATGCCCTGTTTCGTAAGGAGGAATGGGTCCTTAAGTCTTTATCTATCCTTCGACTTCCCGCTATGGCCACCCTTCCATTCCCACTTGGTCTACAACCAACTCCCCTCGGATTAATCTTGGCTTCCCCCTATTGTGCTAAAATAATTAACAGCCAGTCTGGTTGCCAATATTTTAAGCATGTCATTTTGTACAGTGGAGTGATTACTTAACTCGAAACCAGGCGGGTGTCTCGAAAAATAAAAACATTCTTTGATAATTTCCATCAAAACGTAAATTATTCGACAAAGATAACTTCTTTCGAAAATTATGCAATACTAGAAAATCCAGAATGAACAAGCTATCCGAATCCACGACTTAAATTCTAGAACATTTGGTGGATTGTCCGTAATTAGTCCTTAACCCTATTATTTTAACTTTCGTAATTTCTTTTCTTTTTCAGATGACTGTAAATGTGATAAAGGAAAATGTGTACTGATAAACGGAAAACTGAAAGTGCACAGTCCAGCTGAGTTTGGTGTGTATGAATGGTCGAGGTAAAGTAGAATGTAAGGGGGAAAGTAAATTAACATGAAAGTAGAATAACGTGCTTACTTTCATTATTAAGCTTTAGATAATAATAAAGAAGAAATGAGAGGTAAGAAACCAACTTATCCAATTACAAATTACAATGATTTTATTGCAAAGTAAATGTATTTTTAGATAATAAGGTTAGCTTATTTTCTTCCAGACAATTTCCAACGAAAAACTTTTTTAAAATGTGTACCTCATATAACTTTAAAAATTCGCCCCGTCACAATATTTTAACTTGAACCCTTTCTTCCCGATCCCTCAAAAATGACGGGTAGAGGCCTTTCTCACTCATGTGATATTTCCGGACTAGAGTATCCAGTAGTAATGCACCGATAAAGTAAAACTTACTTAAATCCACCAATTGAAACACTGATAATATAAACTTTTTTTTTAATTTCAAGCTAAATACCAATTAAAAAATAACAAAAATTTCTTAAAGAAAGCTAAAATAGCTTAATTTCCTGTTACTTAACTACTTACTGAAATTCTTATTGGGAAACAGCTAGGTTCCTAACAGTAAATATCATCCACAACTGTTTCTACACTAGATGCATTCTTTTGAATTAAAAAAAGAAAAGTAGGCTAAAAATAGGCCACTTTTTTTACATTTTATAGGCACTTTACACGTTTTTCTTGAAAACTATCTTATCGTTACGGGGGTTTAAAAAAAGTTTTAAAAGCATAGGGGGTTTAAAGGGTTTTTTTTTGAAAACAACAAACGAACACAAAGAAAGTAGCCACCTTTTTTGGGAAAACCCCAAAAACAAAAAAAAAAATTTTTTTTTGTTAACTTGTAGTACTTTTTTTTGGGGGGTTTAAAAAATTTTCCTTAAAAAATTGGGGTTTTACATGGGGAAAAAAAAATTAAAATGGGGTTTAAGGGAGAAAAACCCCCCTTTTTTTTCCCCAAAAATTTTTAATTATGTTTAAAAAATTTTGGGGCCTTTTTTAAATTTTTTTAAAAATTTTTAATGGCGTAAAAAAGAAATGTTGATATTTTTTTTGGGGTTTTTTTATTTTGGGGGAAAAAAAAAAAGCTTGTTCATCACTTGT
This sequence comes from Oedothorax gibbosus, assembly GCA_019343175.1. NCBI lineage: Eukaryota > Metazoa > Arthropoda > Arachnida > Araneae > Linyphiidae > Oedothorax > Oedothorax gibbosus. The sequence continues at coordinate 11,605 of JAFNEN010002307.1, forward strand.
TTTTTAAAAACTTTTTTTTTTTGGGTTTTGTTGTTTCCCTATATTTTATGAGTGATCTTCGACTCTTCGTATTTAAATTTTTTATTTTTTTTGGGTTTTTTTTTAAATTTTGGGGGGTTTTCCCCTTTTTATTTTTTTTGGGGAAATAAATAAAAAAAAATAAAAAAAATAAAACTTAAAATAAATAAAAAAAAAAAAAATAAATAATAAATAAAAAAAATTTAAAAATTTTTAAATTTAAAAAAATTTAAAAAAAACTTTTAAAATTTAAAAATTTAAAAAATTTAAAAAATTTAAAAATTTAAAAAATTTAAAAAATTTAAAAAATTTTAAAAAAAAAAAATTAAAAAATTTTTAAAAATTTTTAAAAAAAAAAAATTTAAAAATTTTAAAATTTTTAAAATTTAAAAAATTAAAAAAATTTAAAAAAAAAAATTAAAAAATTTAAAAATTAAAAAAAAAAAATTTTAAAAAATTTAAAAATTTTTAAAAATTAAAAAATTTAAAAAAATTTAAAATTTTAAAAATTTAAAATTTAAAAAATTTTTAAAAAATTAAAAAAATTTTAAAAAATTTTAAAAAATTAAAAAATTTAAAAATTTTTAAAATTTAAAAAATTTAAAAAAATTTAAAATTTAAAAAATTTTAAAAAATTAAAAAAATTAAAAAAAAATTTAAAAATTTTTAAAAAATTTAAAAATTTTAAAAAAATTAAAAAAATTTTTAAAATTTAAAAAATTTAAAAAAATTTTTAAAAAAAAAAAATTTAAAATTTTAAAAAAAAAAAATTTAAAAAATAAAAATTAAAAATTAAAATAAAAATATAAAATATAAAAAATAAAATATAAATTTTTAAAAAATAAAATTAAAAAAAAAAAAATAAAATAAAAAAAAAAAAAAAAAAATAAAATAAAATAAAATAAAATAAAATAAATAAAATAAAATTTAGAAAAACATACGACACACCACTAAAAAACGATTTTTTGGGATGATGTTTTTTTGGGGTTTAAAACCCCAAAATCACTAGTTTTTCCCCTTTTAATGGGGAAGGACATTTTTGGGAAAAAAAGGGCACTTGGCAAACAAACCCCCCAAATTTAAAAATTTTTTACTAAATAATTTTTTTTTTGTAGAAAAGTTTTTAGTCAAAATTTTTTTTTAAAAAAATTTAAAAAAATTAAAAAAAAATGCTTTTTACTTTCTGACGATGTCGTTTTTTTCCCTCTGTCGGATTTCCCCCCTTTCCAAAAATTTGGGTTTTTTATCCGTCTGATTTTTAAAAATTTTTTTTTTTGGGGAAAGGGGATTACCTCAGGGGGGGGGGGGGGGGGGGGGGGGGGGGGGGGGGGGGGGGGGGGGGGGGGGGGGGGGCCCTAACTTTCATAATTATGTTCCCTGTCGGGGACGCCCCGGGGGGGCAAAAAACTGGGGGCTTTCGTCAAATTTTTCCCCTTAAAATTTGCATTAAAAAATTTAATTTTTTTAGTAAAATTTTAAAGGGGCTGCGCGCTCTGTTGCGAATCAAAAATACCTAAAAAACTTTATTTAAAAACATTTAAAGGGAAAAATTTTTTTAAATTTTTTCATAAATTTTTTTGGGGGTGCCCCCCCTAAAATTATACCCCCAAAGATCTTGATGATTTATTTGATTGTTTTTAAAATTTTTTACCAAGGAAACGGAAAAGGGTTTTTTTTGGGGAAAAAAATTTCTTATTTTTTAAAATTTCATTTATTTTTTTTTTTAAGAAATTTAAAAGTTTTTTCGTTATTAGAAAAAATTTAACTATTTTTTCAAAATAAAAAAAAATCAAAAAGGGGTGAAAAAAAAATAAAAAAATTAAATTTTTAAAAAAAATTTTAAAATTAAAAAAAAGGGGAAATTTTTGGGTTTTTTTGAATTTTAAAAATTTTAGCTGAAGGGGTTTTGTTTTCATTTTTTTTCTAATGTGTATAAATTTTTTTGTAAAAACGGTTGTAGATACATTTAATGTAACAAAACCCCCAGGGGTTTTTCCTATTAAAATTTTAGACTATTTAATATTAAAAGGAAAAAAAACTGTTTTTTGTTTTTTTTGAACTTCCCCTTTGGTTTTTAAAAAAGTAACTGCAAGTAAAGGGGAAAAAACAATATTCAATAGAAAATTTTTTTTTAAAAAACGATTCTCAAAAAAAACTAATCCCTTTTATATTTTTAAAGGGGAAATGTTAAATTGATAATTTTTTTTTATATTTTAAAAGTATTTTAAAAGCATTTTTCTTACTGTAAAAAAGCCTGCGAATTTTGGAAAAAAAAAACCAACTGCACATTTTTTTTCCCACATTATTTATTTTTAAAAAAAAAATGCGTGTGTCCCTTTGGATTCAAAGGAAAAATCGAGAAAAATGTGAAGGTAGGCCTAATAGAGGCTATTGTAAAGCCTTTTGTGGTGTTTTCTCATCTTATATTAAACTAGTTTTTTTAAAACCCGGGGTTTTCACGGGGGGTCCCCTTTTTAAACGGTGATTAATTTTTTGTGTATTAAAAATTTATTTTATCCAATTGCCCCTTCTCCCGGGGCCCCCTCCCTCGGTATAATTAAAATTTTCCCCCCTTCAATATCAGTTTTAAATTTTAAAAAATCCTTTTTCCCCCGGGTTCTGAAATTGAGGGTTTCCCAGGGGCCCTTTTAAATTGCCAAAATAGCCCCCGAAAATGCACAAATGGGGAAAACTTCCACCCCTCCCCGACCTTTTCCAGGGCTGGAAACCGTGGGTAAAGGTGTTCGCCTCGCATGCGATGGGCCCCAGATTGGGCCCCGGGCATTTCAAATAATTCCGGGCCAAAAAAGGCAAATCACCAATGCCGACGAATAATACCCTGTAGAGGTATGCCTTAAAATTTTTTCAAGTCCTGAGCTGCGTACGATGAAAAAAGTTGCTTGGGGGCCTAATCATGTTGGCTCGTACATAAATTTGGTTCTAAAAAGACCCCGGGCTAAATCCCCTTGTTAGCTCTATTGCGACGATAACTAACTAACACATAAACTGGGGGGGGAATAGTCCCTACGTTATTTTAATTTTCCAAACCCCAATCCCAAACATTAATTTTGGCCATATCATACCTCCCAAATTGATTTTCAAACAAAAAAGTTTTTACCTATACGTAGGGGGATTAACATTTCTTAAATTTCATCAATTTTAATTTAAATCTTTTTTATGCCAGAGACAGGTACATATTCCACTTGTTACCATTTAAAAACATCAATTAAAATTAAATTCGGAAAAAAAAAAAATCAAAGATTTAATGGTTGTTTAACACTTTTTTCAAAAAAAACCAAAAATCAAGAAACCCCGTTCGGAGCGCGGGGGGGTTTTAAAAAACCAAGACTTGTTTTAACACTTTGTCAAAGAAAACAAAAACCAATAAATCGCGATGGGAGGGGGGCATCTAAAAATATAAAACATAACATTTCTTGCAGATGCATTACAAAAAACCCCTGTAAAATCGTGGAACTTGCGAACCAAAAGGAAACTTTTAAAGACTGCAAACAAATATTTTGGGAAACGTGTGAACAAAAAAAATATAATTTTTTTTTATTGCTTTTCTTTTAAATTCAAATTTTCTTCTAAAATACTCGCTCCATGCAAAAAAATTGTGGACGATTTTTTGGAAAAAAAAAAACTAATTCCAAAAATTAGAATTTAAATCTAAATTAAAAAAAAAAAATTTTTTAATAAAAAAAAAATAATAAAAAATTTTTTTTTTTGGTTAAAATAATTGTTTAAAAAAAAAATTTAATAAAAAATTTTAAGTTTGGGATTGGATGTCAAATTTTAAAACTCTCATAAATATTTTTTTTAAAATTTGAGTACTTTTATGGGGTTTTGTAACTTACCTGCAATTCAGTTCAGTTATTAAAGAAAAAATTACTTTCTAACTCTAGCTGCTTAGCTCTAAAATCTAAAAGTTTAATTATGCTCTATATTCTTTTTTATAGTAGAGCTCATTTAGGATTTTCAAGAATGACATTTAAATAGCCCCCTTTATTTCTGATTTTTTTAGTTTTAAAAACCCATTTTTTTTTGTTTAAATTTGGGCCCCTTCGAAGCTTCATTGAAAAAAAACTTGGCCTTTTTTTTGGAAAGATTTTCCTATAAGTAAATAAATATTTGTAAAATGATTTTTTTAAAATAAATGGAAGGTAAAAAAAAATACTGTTTTTGCTTAAAATAAAAGTTTGGCAAATAAAATTTGTTTTTTTCATTTTTTATTTTTTTTATTTAAACCAATCTCTTTTTTTTGATTAGTTTTGAAATCTCCAAATCTTTTTTAATTCTCACTTGCCTCGGGTGTATAAGTACCCTTTTATTAAAAAATTTTTTTAAAAATTTTTTTTAAGTAAAAATAATTCGACATATTTTTATACTTTTAAACTCTTGAAAATTTTTAAACTTCTTTTTAATTGTAAACTTGATTTTAGTAAAAAAGGGAACAAAAAAAAAATTGTTTTTGGGGAAAGTAAACCCACCTACCGCTACTTTTTTTGGTCATTTTCCTAATTTCCGAAATAATGAATTTCAATTTCTTATTTCTCTTGTAGACTCTGTGCCCCAAACCTGCTTAAAGGGGGAAAAGGTAATGTAAAAAGGGGAAAACTTTTAATGGAGTAAAAAAAA
>JAFNEN010002308.1:0-17382 GCA_019343175.1 Oedothorax gibbosus
GAGGCGTGGTTTCAGCCAATTTTCAAACACTTACCTTAAAAGTTCCGCAAAAACCCTTACTTAAAAAAATTAAATTTAACTTTAAAGATATTGTATTAGTAAAAAAATGTTGAAATTTTGTTCCAGAAAGAAAATTTTTCGGTTTTTCACCTTTTAACTAACTTAAATATTTCGCTAAAAATAAAATTTCAATTTAAAAAAAAGTAAATAACTTTTTAAAAAAAGTAGCCTTAACAAACCACAATTTAATTGGAGTTTTATGAATTAAAAAAAATCGCATCAAATTATTCCTATAATTTCATTGCTTTTCATCCGAAAAAAAATCATTTTTTCCCCATAGACTTAGCATTAGCCAGCCCGATCGAGGTAGGACGGGGAATGGGGGTGTCCGATCCCCTTAAGCTTGATCTTATTGTCAACCGCCTCCGGGAATTGGGCATCCGGATTAAGCTTGACCTTCTTGGCCGTCGGGACATCCGTGCTTCCCTCCTGGGACCGCCAGGGCTCCTAGGACCGCCTGGGACCGCCACGGATGTTCGCCACGGCTTGCGGCTCTGCATCGGTCTCCATCTGGGGTGTCTCCGGCATCGACTCCACGGCCATAGCTTTTGGCTTTAGATCGGGCTGATAATTCCTCCCAAATTCCATCAGCTTACTGAAACCATTAACCGCCGAAATCCTATGAAGCAGGTCGGACAGATCAATTTCATGCAGGTCGGACAGATCAATTTCATGCCCTGACATGATGATGTCTTGAATGTGATGTATCCAGATGCGGCTTATTCCTGACATTGTAGTATGGCTTTTTTTTCCCCGTGACGTATTTTCTCGGTTGCATTTCTTGAATTTCTTCCGCTGTTTCTGCTCACGGAGTGGTGCCGCTAGCGTGAGGGAATAGTTTCACATGATGATTTGTTTTTATCATGTCTTGAAGCCCATGAATGTTTTAATGGTCGAAACTTAAAATGTTGTACGCCATATACGTTACGAAATTATCCCGTCTGCGCCGCAAATTTTAAAACTCCGAAATCTTTCGACTCCCTCCGGGCCGTCGATTGTGGCCACTCGAGCCGTGATATCCTTAAAAAACCGCTGATACCCCCTCCGGGCCGTCGATTGTGGCTTCTCGGCAATCCTCCGGGCCCTCAATTGTGGCCACTCGAGCCGTTATATCCTTTAAAAGACCGCTGGTGTCGATTGTGACAACTAGACATGTGGGATCAGATTTACTGTGCGGTCCCCCTTGGCGCGATTTTTTCGGATTGGCGATAAATAATTTTTTCTGGCAATCTGTCTGACTTCAACTGAAGATTCGAATTCTATGACTTCGTACCGATGACGTTTTCCGGCAACCCTATCGGACCGTTGGTTGAGTTTTCATAAGAAATATTCCTATACCATATTTTCTTTGAATGGTGGTTTTTAAAAAAAGTCGCCAAAAGACGGACTTTTGGCGCGATTTTGGAAAGTTCGCCAAGGGGGACCGTACAGTAAATCTCTACCGACATGTGAAACTACGTTGTGATTATAATGCCTCTTATGCCTCTATGGTGAAAAATGTAAATTTTGTCCCGAGCCAATGTGGCTCTTTTCGGTAGCCAGCGTGCCAACTGCTCGCTTATTTGTTTTGTTTTTGCTGTGCCGGCTGCGAAGAGGCCAATGGGAATCGTCTGCTGTGTTCCGTTTTGGCGCAACTGCGTCATTTAACACCTTCAACGAACGCTGCGTAAACAAAAAAAAGTAACTTTTGATAACTTAACTAAAAGGACTTTTGATATTTTACTTATAAATAGGGGGCTACAGCTACGCCCCCTGCTTGTTATCGCTTGCCAACCCCCAGAAATTTCTGCACAATTTCCATTGGCCGCTTCGCGACCGGCTTGCTGCGGTCGCAGGTGAACATAATTAAGATTATGTGCTAGCAATTAAATAACAAATACGGACCACTACATAAATGCACATGAATGTGCGCCCAAATGTATCCTTAGCATGACGGTCACCGAGGCTCCACCCAATATTGTCATAGATATTGTCACACTGTGGTGGAGGGCAAACGAAACAGGTCAAACAAGATAATATTAAAGTGATCAGGTTTATTTAACTATAAGATCATAAATAATACAAGTTAGGCAAGCAAAGGCAAATCACAGCAAACTATAGATAACATCAGTATAAGTACAGTTATTTCAGTGACGTCAGCTTGACGTTGGCATAGTAAATTTGAATATTTGTGAATCTTCTTCTCACAATATCTCCCCATTCACAATATTCACAAAAACTTTCTTGGTAAATGAAAAAAGTTTATCTTTCAATAAAGGTTTCGTAAGCATATCAGCTACATTCAGCTTTGTAGAAACATATTTCAGATTAATAACATTATCATCTACGAGTTGTTTTACATAGTGAAATCTAACATCAATATGTTTCGTCCTATTATTAATAGCATTACATTCAGAAAAACAAATAGCTGCCTGATTGTCACACAATACTAAAGGAATTACTTTAGAAACTAAAAATTTACATTCATTAAGTACATTACACAACCAAAAAGCTTCTGTGGCAGCTGCATCTAAGGCGACATATTCCGATTCCATGGCACTCTTTGCAATACATTTTTGAGTACAGGATCTCCATCCTAGAAAAACATTACCAATCGACCAAATAAATCCTGAAATGGATCGCCTGGAATCAGCAGCCGTTGCCCAAGATGCATCTGTAAACATTACAAAATCAGAATTACTTGCATTCGATAAATTAATACAATAATGTCTCGTTAGACCAACATACTTGAGTATTCTCAATAATAAATTCCAATGATTAACATTTGGTCTAGAAGAAAACTGAGCAACATATATAACTGAAAATAAAATATCGGCTCTTGTTCTGTTAGCCAAAAATAAAACTACCAAGTAATTCTTTAAATGGGTAGTTTCCAGCATCTTTACCAGTGAGTAAAGTTTTATTCAATCCTACTTCCATTGGAGTGTAAACTGGTACACTTATCAACTGGAAAATTGTTAAGCAACTTTTCAATATAAGAATGCTGGTGCATAAAAAATTTACCGTTTATATTTTCAAACTCTAGACATCAACTAGACATCTCTCTATAGATTAGACAGGGATAAATAAACATAATTTAAATATTGATTTTCTTCACAAAATACAGCTAAATCGTCAACATATAAAAGAATTACACATTTGTCACTAATAAACAAACAAGGACAATAACTCGACTGAGTAAAGCCCAAGCTCAACAAAGATTTAGTCATATGATTATGCCAATTTTTACCCGATTGCTTAAGTCCATATAAAGATTTCTTTAATCTTAACACTTTATCACTTACTGCAGCACAATCCTTATAACCTTTCGGAATTTCCATAAAAATTGTTTCATCTAAAGCACTATACAAGTAAGCACATTTAACATCATAATGTTGGTGCTTCCAACCTAAAACAATCACAAGCAAAACAAAAAATAATTTTATCAATGAAAAGTCCACAACAGGTGAATAAACGTTAGATTCATAATCTATACCAATTCTTTGTTTGTGACCATGAGCAACAAGTCTCGCTTTAAATCGTTTAACACTACCATCCACATTATTTTTGACAGAATAAACCCACCTAGATGTTATTTTGTGGTTCTTAGGTCTGTCCACAATGTCCCATACATCCCTACTTTCAATAGTTTTTATTTCCTCTCTTATGGCACTTTCCCATTCATCTCGCTGTTTAGATTCTACTACTTCTTCATGAGATTGGGGAATTATTAAATTACATGCCATAATTTCTGGGGTACTTATTTTTCCAGATTCATCCGATTCACAACTAGATTCAGATATACTGTCAGTAGATAATGTACAAGTTGGCTTAAATTTAAAAAAGATCCTCAATAATTACAATGTCTTTTGCCGTTGCGTACTTACGGACATCATTAATCGACCTACAACGAGTTTTATCGGGAGCGTAATAGTACACATCAATACGATCGCTCTTTTTACGCTTAACTTCTTTTCTAGTCCAGTCATCCAAATTACTAGACGCGTTTGGGGGTTTAACTTCACACGGAATTTCCTGTTCAGCACTTTTAAGTTTAGGAACTTCAAATTTGACACCGTCAAATTCGTCTAAATCTGATTCTTCTGAAGTATAGTCCCCTGTACAGTCGTTAAAAGATTTCTTAACAAATAAACTTTTTGATTTAAGAACTTCTATTCCAATAACGGACTCGTCAATCTTAACATGCTTTAACTCAATAACATTATTTTTATCAAGATCAAAAACGCGATATCCTTTAGTAAACGCGATATCCGACTAAGATACCCTTCTTCGATTTTGGCTGCAACTTATTCCTATTAACTTTTGGAACATGAAAAAAGCACAAACTTCCGAAAACACGAAAATGCGATATATTCGGTTTTTTGCCGTAAAACTTTTCATACGGTGTAGTTTTAAGATCGACTGAATGTCGTACTCTATTTTTAACGTGAACATAACACTGCAATGCTTCAGCCCAAAATGCAGGTTCGAGTTTTGAAGAAACCAAGAGTGTACGAACAGAGTCCATAGCATCAAAATTAATTTTCTCAGCGGTACCCATCATTTCTGGTGAATAAGCCTTGGAAAGTTGGCGATTAATTCCTTTACTATCGCAAAACAATTTCATTTCCCGATTACAAAAATCTAAGGCATTATCTGTTCGAATAGCTAAAAGTCTATGATTAAGTTGTCGCTCTACATAAGTTACATATTTTATGATTGCACTTACAGATTCATTTTTATTATCTAGTGGAAAAACTGACAAATACCTCGAGTAATCGTCCACGATACCCAACAAGTATTTTGCCCCTCCCTTACTAATTACGGGTGCAGGACCCCATAAATCGGCGTGCAATAATTGGAAAGGTTTTTTAGTAACAACTTCCTTAATCCTTTTAAAAGGTCCCCTTTTGAGTTTCCCTTCAATACAATCATAACAATTAACATGTTCTTTTGCAATTTTAGATACACCAGATACAAGTTCAGTATTTACTGTCGAATAAACTGCTCCAGCACCAATGTGTGCACAACGTTTATGCCACAAAGTCAATGAGTTATCTTTCGAACCTACAATATTTGAATTTAACTCAAAGTTTGACTTGCAGCCTTTTACGGGATAAAGACTGTTTTCATTACGAACTTTCAGAAAAAGCTGTCCCGTTGGATCATAAATAGACAGAAATCCACCTTTACCTTCGTAACTAAACCCTTTCTGTTCAATTACACCTAAACTTAGTAAATTTCTATTTAATCCAGGTACGTAATATACATCCGATACGGATATGTGCACTTGGCCATTTAACCCTTTTAAATTTAAAACTATTTTGGCTATACCTCTAGCTTCAATATTCCCTTTACCCTGCTTAACCGTTTTCGTCGTACATTCAAATTCGGTAAATAGATCACGATCATGACAAAAATGGTGCGATGCCCCGGAGTCGAATACAAAGTCAATGTCTTTCGGACTTTCCAAAATACAGGCTTCTGCATACCACCCACCGTCATTAGCATATTTGGACGATTCTCCAAATGAACGTGATTTCTCAGATTCTTTATATTTACAAAAACGGTATCCATGACCTAATTTACCACATTTAAAGCATTTCATTTTTGAAAACCTTTCATTTTGATTATTATTTATTCGTTTATCCTTATCTTTAAATTGCAAATGTTTATTAGTAACATTAACATACGAAGAACAATCAAAATTACTATTTTGTGTATTTACATTTTGTAATCTACCTTCTTCTGCTAACAAAGCTTGAGAAACATTTACCGAAGTAAATTCAGCATCAGGTAATTGATACAATTGTTGTACTATGAGCATAAACCGCTCAGGTAAATTGGAAATCATTTTATAGGCTAAGTGACTGTCATCAACACTGCAATTCAAGTTCTTTAGTTGCCGTTTCAGGTCTTGAAGACGGGCAAGATATATTGAAACAGTCTCACCTTTCTTCATCTCCGCTCCAAAAAATTCAGCAAGTAACCTTCCAATCAAGGCTTTACATGAGGGCTCCAAGTTCTGTTGAAGAATCAACCAGGCTTTGGCAGGATCTTTCTCGTCCACAATCAGCGGCTTGATCCCGGGCTCCAAGGCACGGTAGATGACAGATATGGCTTTATCCTGACGTCTGGCAAAGTCGTTCTTCTCTTTAGTGGATGCAGTATCTGCTGGGGGTGACTCGGTCTCTAAGACGATCCCATGAAGGCCTCGATCTCTTAGCAACATCTCGACATCAACACGCCATTCTCTAAAATTAGCTGATCCCTTTAGTTTAGGGAAATCCAATATACCGCTACCAAAATCCTCCATACTTCTAACTTCAGCTTTAAACTATTTAAAATTTAAAGTGCAAAATGCGTTTAAGACCTGGGCCCATAACCACTGCGGTGGAGGGCAAACGAAACAGGGCAAACAAGATAATATTAAAGTGATCAGGTTTATTTAACTATAAGATCATAAATAATACAAGTTAGGCAAGCAAAGGCAAATCACAGCAAACTATAGATAACATCAGTATAAGTACAGTTATTTCAGTGACGTCAGCTTGACGTTGGCATAGTAAATTTGAATATTTGTGAATCTTCTTCTCACACAGACCTGGATTGTAAAATATGCATAGGCCTGTGCAAAGTTGGGTTGGAAAAGTTACAGTGACCAGCCGGCCGCGAAGCGGCCAATGGGAATTGCGCAGCAATTCTCGGGGGTTGGAGAGCGATAGCGAGCAGGAGAGCCTTCGGAGATTGCACAGCCGTACAAGAGTTCGACTTCGCGAGCCAGTGAGATTGCGCAGCAATCCAAGGGTGCGAGCCTAGGGGCGAAGCCCCTAGTTGAATAAATAAAAAGTCGCCAAACCATAGATATCATAGTTAAAGTATTAGATTGGCAGATCACATGACCTCCAATGCTAACGACGGGACGCGCATGGAGGCCAAATAAGAGGGCAAAATGGCCAGTGTTGCTGCCAGTTTAAGGAGAAAAATACTACGAAAAAATACCATTTAATTCTAAACTTACAAAAAAAAAAAACTAGAAAAGGATTTAAAGTCACTAAAAAGATTCCAAAATGCAGCTAGTATTTTTACGATATTTTTTGTAATTTTAGAATTAAATGGTATTTTTTCGTAGTATTTTTCTCCTTAAACTGGCAGCAACACTGGCCATTTTGCCCTGTTATTTGGCCTCCATGCACGTCCCGTCGTTAGCATTGGAGGTCACGTGATCTGCCAATCGAATACTTTAACTATGATATATATGCGCCAAACACACAGCATTAATTCTATATTAAACATTTACATGCTAAATGGGGTTGTTTCACGGAGGATCTGGCAATAGCTCTGCGGTTTTGTTTTCATGTCTTTGGTGGTGTCTTTCAACAGTGTTGCCAGCAGTTTTAGGAGAAAAACACTACGAAAAAATACCATTTAATTCTAAATTACAAAAACATACCATAAAAATACTAGCAAAGCGTTTCTCGTTTTTTTAAAGTCACTAAAAAGATTCCAAAATGCAGCTAGTATTTTTACGATATTTTTTTGTAATTTTAGAATCATTCTAAAACTGAATCTTAAGTTTATATCATCATGAGGTTATTTAGGTTATTTTTATTCGGCCTACTTTTGTCACAGTTGGTTTAAATAAAAAACGCGTAGTTTTTGATAATTTCTATAGTTAATGAATGCGAAGTTACATGCCTAACAAAAAGCCTAAAACAAAAAAAAGTGAATTTTTAAATATTACAACTCTGATTTTAAAAAAATAGAATAATGCAAAAAAGAATGGGTTGAATGTTGCTAAATAGCCAATTTGCATATTGTGTTTAGAAGAAAATATATTAAACATATCTAATTATCTTCAGAAGCAAGTGTGAGTAGAGTTTTGAGAGAATATTCTAATAATAAGTGTTTTCAAAATGAACACTTTAAAACTGGTCGAAAGCCAGTAACTTCAACAAGAGATGAATGGCAATTAAAAAAGATTGTGAAGAAACATCGCTTTCAAAGTGTGATATATTTGCAAAGAAAATCTGAAGAAAAGGGTCTAAATGTCTCTAAATCTACGGCGACTTCACAAATTAGGTTTTAGATCACGTGTGCCTAAGGTTAATGCATTATTATCATCTTAGTAAAAGGCTGCAAGAGTTAATGGTGTAAACAACGGATATTTTGGGGTCAAGATGATTGGAAAAAGGTACTCTTCAGCGATAAAAGTATATTTTGTCTGTCTCATGGGCATCAAGGTATTCGTGTTTGGAAACTTAAACACGAAGCTTATAATAAAGAGTTAAAAACGTTCTGTTAAATTTGCGAGCTCTGTCTTGTTATAAGGCTGCATGTTAGCTAGGTTGTGTATTGTTTCCACTACAGTTAATTTAGAAGTCTATCAAGAAATTTTTGAATATTTCATGATTCCTTCAGTTGAGGATTAATGTGATGACGATTTCTTGTTTCAGAAAGATTTAACTTCTCACACTTCCAAATCAACAACTAAATGGCTCAAAGAGAAGATCATAACTGTATACTTCCTTGGCCTGCGAACTCACCCAAATAAATCCCCTCGAGAATTTATGGGGATAATGAAAAAATGACGTCAAGAAGTTTAACTTACACAGACAAAAAAAACCCCTAAATTCTAGTATAAAGAGCGTATGGGCGAATTTGGATTAAAAATTGTGAACATTTAGTTAATAATATGGTATCTTGGTTTAATAATATCTATCTATGGTTTAGGTATCTTGGCTAGCACATCTAAGACGAACATTTTCAGTACAAAAATAAAAAAAAACAGTACATTATGTACAGTTTTTATACCTAATATATATATATTTTTTAAAATCTGATTAGATGCCAAGTTACAGAGGCAGCAGAATCTAATGTAGAATAATGCATTTTTGTTTTGTAAAATACAATACAAAGTGCCAACATATATAAAAGAAAATACAAAAGCTCAGCATTTGCACAACCTATTGTCATTTTAAATTTTGAAATGTAATTGAGGTGTCATTTTAAGGGAAAGATATATATGTGCAAAAAAATTAAATATTCTTTTTAAAAAAATTATTCTCCCATTTTTATAATAGCTCTTTTTCGAATTTCAACGCTATTTACCAAGCTTTAAAACATGATATGTAAATATACATTAAAAATTCTATGAGACGCAAAGCCACACATACATTTGAAAATACATCCAACAGTTATTTTTTCAAATATATGGTATCAAATTAAATGGAAGAAAATTTGTAGTTCCTAAAAAATACATTTCGAATACTAGGCGAAATTTCCTTAAAGTTTTAATCTATCTATATACATAAAAGGCAACTTCCGTTTGTTTGTTTGTTTGTGTGTTTGTTTGTTTGTATAAGACACGAGATCAAAAGAACCACGCAACAGATCGTCACGAAATTTGGCACAAAAATTCATCTCATCTCTGGAACAAACATAGGCTAAGAATTTTTAGAATCGGACCATTCCTTCTATAGTTTTCGAACATTTTTATTCGAATTTTGTGAAAAAACTACACCACTTTGGCTCAAATCCGATCTTTTTTTACTTTCCTGATGCCATCGGCTGAAAAAATTAAATAAAACTTTTAACGAAAACATTTAAAATTGAAAATGTTTATTTTATTCTGTTGCCATTACCTTCAGAAACTAAATTCATTATTTGAAAAATAATTGACATGTTTCAAGTGACGTAATTCCGCCAGTCTCCATTCCCGGATTTTATTGTGGGCTTATTTGATGATTTTTTCATTGATTTTCTGTTGACTGCATGTATGTATATTTAAGCAATAAATGTATAGTTAAGCTATTACTGAACTATGATGGTTAATAAAGGCCATCGCACTAGAGCCGCATATTAGTGTTTTATGTATTTATTTTTTCGCTAAATACGTTGCCAAACTCGCCAAATTACTAACTCAATCTCGCCAAATGGGCAATTTCTTTTATAAATATTTATAATCTGGTCGGTTGTTCGAAGGTCATTGTGTTAGAGCTGTAAAATGGGTGTGTTTGTAGCTATATCTATTTTCTCGCCAAATTATTTCCCAAAACGCGCCAAATGAGCTAAAAGGTTTTATGTATTTATGAGGGAATTGTGATGACATTTGAAGAGCTTAGTGGAAGAACGTGCTAAGTGACAAAAAGGTGAAAACGAGATAATGAGCTTCAAAGTTTTTAGTTTGCAACTTTTCTGTCATTCACAAAATCACAGGTTTTTTTGCATGATATTTTAGTTTGGTTCTTCAAAATGCTTGGTGGCTTTTGGCTTAGCCGTAATTTACGTCATAACGCGTCATTTACAAAACGCGCTTGACAACTCATGCACTTGGCACGTTCTTCCTCCGAAGTGCTTCAGATTTTGGCCAGTCGCTTAGTGGAAGAACGTGCTAAGTGACATTTTTTTGGTAAATTTGATCAATACACGTTTCATAATTTCTGTACTAACCTTCCGATTTTCAAAATTCTTTTTCTGTTTGGAAGATAGGACTTCACAGATCTCTTTTATACTTATTAATCGTTTGCCTGTCCGTCCATCATTTTGTCCGTCCGTCCATATCCCTTTCAATTTCCGATCCAAAGTGCCTGATTTTGAAAATTCTTTTTTTGGTTCGAAAGTAAAAAATTAGATGACTACAATGTATAGTGTTTGGCCAGCTGCCTGTACGTCTGCTATTTTGTTTCTGTCCGTACGTCCTACTATCCCCCCCCCCCCCAACTTCCTTTGTACCCGTCCAATTTTTAAAGTTATTACTTTCAATCACCTAATATAAAATATAAGGTTATAAAACTATTGCGATGGGGGTCAATATTCCAAATTAAGATTTTGTGCTTTCTACACGTTTTGGAGGGTGCTCATTCCAAAAAATTGGTTTTTTTTCATTGATCCGTCTGTCTGTCTGAAACTACTTTACTGTTCGAAATAAAAGAGCTACGGACTTCAAATTTAGTACACGGGTTCCTAGTTCCTGTTGGACGTCATAATAGGGTTTTAGAGAAAATTGCGCATGCGCAAGTAGGGGCTGCTATAAACTTTTTTTTGGGTTTTAAAGGTATTGCTGAATAACGGAAATAGATACAGACTTCAAATTTGATACACGTGTTCCCTGTATTTGTCGGACCTCAAAATAAAGTTTTCTACAATATTGTGCATATGCAAGGAGTAGCTGCCATAGAACTTTTTAGGTTTGACAGTTATTGAAAATACTTTATAAGGTATATATAACTTTTAAATGAGCGTATTGATACATAGTGTTACGCATCCCTAGGTTTTTTTAAGATATCAGTCACCTATCTTATGCTTTTTGTTCGTCCGTCTGTCCCTACTATAAGGATTTCTTTGAGTATTTAAGTTAAAAGAAAGTTATATAAGTTATTTTAGAACTTCTTGCTTAATGTTAGATGAGTAAGTTTATAATTGAAAATATTTTTTTAAAAATACCATTATCACTGAAATTATAAACTAAATACTTTGAAGAATAATAAGACAAATCAACTTAATAAAAAGTATACAAAAAGATAGTACAAGAAACACAAATGCATGTGAATAAATAAATATTAAATTTAAAAGATTTAAAAAAAGATAATAATGCAAGATGTAAGTTTTCGCAAAATAAATGTTTAAATAGTATTTAGATAAGAATAATTGAATTTAAAAACAAACTTTGATATTAAAAAAAAGTAAAAATAAGTTGTATGGCAAGATATAGATCCTAAGGTTATTTACGTTTTTTTTCTCCTTTTCAATTAAGGGTTTAATCAATTTTAAGAAAGCTACTTTAATTTACAGCATTTCTACAACAGTAGAACATGATCGTTTAAACAATTTATTTTTACAATCGTGATGTATAGTACTTTTTTAAAGTCATCGATATTTTAATAAATATTAAGAACTTATAACGTTTTATACTTTGTTACTTTATTTTAACATCAATTATTATAAAAATATTTTAGTTTTACATAACAAAGCAAACTCTTGATTAAATTTGTACTTACCGTATAAGCTGCAATTCACACTTTCAAGCAAAAATTCAGCTTTCCGCTTGCTTCCTAATTCCATTTTAATAATTTTAGGAGTTTAGGACATTGCACAAAATGCGTTCGATAGCTTTAGAGATCAAACGTAAAATGGCTTTAAAACGTTTTTTGTACCCATAATTCATTTTTTTAAACAAACCAGATGCTTTGAATGTTTGGTGCAATGTTGTTTTAACGCCAACTGCGATCTCCCTAGAGCAGGAGCAACTTTGTTTTAATTATACCAACTGTTCGCTGCTAAATTATCTATGCGCAAACTAAAACAAAACTAGATTATACGGGTTATTATTTTTAATAAAAAAAACTGTATATAATTTTTATTTGTCTGTATTACATTATTTATTAATATTAGTGCAAACCTTACTTGTTATTCTCCTGTGTAATTACATTTTTGTTTTTCGGGTACCAACAAATTTGTTATCGATATTGAAGTTTTCAAACAATTACTTTTATGTTTTTTTTATGAGTGCTAATTTTTATTTAGCGTGAGAAAAATATATTTCGTTTTGTCGCCAATACTACTTTTCTTGTATTCAATATTGGGGAAAAGTAATTTTTTTGATAAGTTTAGCAATATAATAGGAAACACACAAGGTCGGATTACCAATTAGGCAAAGCAAACGGGCCTTGCAGCTTCCAAGTGGCCCCTTAGAATCATTTTTCTTTTGTTTTAGAATAACCTTTAACTTCAAGTTTTTTTTTAAAACTCAATTTTAATAAAAATTACTTTTAATTCAAAAATGCTAATTAAGAAAAAAATAAGAAGAAAAATTTCGTCTGAATAACCAATAGACATCGGAATATTTTCAACATGCCCCTCCCACTGCACTAGTATTGTTCTTTGATGTATTTTATGGCATTCTAATTAATTCGACACATTATCTTTAAAAATTGTATGCATATTAGAAAAAAAAGTTCATGGCTGCATAAGAATATGGACATTTTAATTTTTTTTTTTTAGCCCCGATGCTGAAAGTAACTTCTGTATCCGTTGAGCGAAGACATTTTTAAATAAACTATTAATTACGGTTATCCTTATAGACTTGGTGTTGCCTTGTGATATATATTTTTTGTATTGGTTTATTAAGTTTTTAATGTTACTTTTCACAATTTTGTGAGGATATGAGATCTCCATTGTGTTGGATTTTCGGGCCTCTGATCCAATACGGTGTCATACAATATCATAACATGTATATCCATTATGGAAATTATATTTTAAGATTTTTATGACTATTAGTCCTACTTTTGAATATTAGTCCTTTTACTCAACTATTAGTCGTATCAAAGATTAACTTTGAAAATCATATACAAAATTTTGAAGTATTTTCCATCTTCGTGACGCATTCAGAAATGACTTTAGAATTACAATAACATTTACTGTGCTATTTTCGCTTCGAATGCATGTCCTCATTTACGAATTTTTTATACATCATTATTAAGATAAAAGTAAACATCCTACAAATGGTTGTTCTGGTAAATAACTATAATTAGTTGTAATAGTTGCAGTACTGATTACATATTTTAAAGAGTGAGGGTATCTGAATTTTTAATAGTATTATTCGAGCACTTAATTAAAGATTATTAATCTGAGTTACCAAACTGTTTTAAATAATTCAAACAAAATTCGTGATTATAACTACCCCAAGAACTATTGTCTCTATCTTTATATATTACCCCAACCATCAACCATGTCTTTTTTAGACAATCAGCTCAAAAATCGTCCATCCATTTTCACCTGTTTGTAGTCATAGGTCCCAGGGGACCCCTAACCTTATCTGGTTTTTCATAGTATTCACTGAACATAGAGAAAAGAGGGTGCACTGAGAGAAGCTAGTTATAGTTGAATGGACACATTAAAAAAAAAATATTTAAAAAACAATAACAACAACACAGATTTAGATTCATATCTTTGGTCAGCCTTTTGGCTATGTCATTTCATTTGTTACCATATCATGTTGTCTTTATTGAAAAACAGCACAACCTTTAGTTGTCTTATAATTTTATCTGTGGTTAGTTATGGTAGTTAATTAGTTATTTTCAAGCATTCTCAAAAGATGATTAATTAAAAACTGGGGATGTGAAAAATGAGTGACTTTTAATTACTTTAAAACCAAAAAGCAACATTTTACGCATACGGGATTTTAACGAAAACCTTATTAAGACATCCAACAGGTGTAGAGTGTTTCAGACTTGACAGACGCACAAGTGTTCAAAAACCCATTTTTTTAAAATTAGTATACCCTCCAAATCGTATAGAAAACACACATTCCCCGTTTCGAAATTTCAACCTGATCGCAATACTTTAATTACCTTATATTTCCTACTACTATCGTGAGCTTGTAAACTATAGTAAAAACAAAGATGAATTATTAATAAAGTGTTTTAATGTTACTTTCCACAATTTTGTGAGGATATGAGAGCTCCATTATGTTGGATTTTCGGGCCTCTGATCCAATACGGTGTCGTACACTATCATAACATAAAATGTATATTCATTATGGAAATTAGATTTAAAATTTTTACGACTGTTAATCTTACTTTTGATTATTAGTCCTTTTACTCAACTATTAGTAATATCAAAGATTAGCCTTGAAAATCATATACAAAATTTTGAAGTATTTTCCATCTTAGTGACGCATTCAAAAATGGCTTTATAAAACAAAGCTTATCTTCCAATGAGGACTGTGGGGGATCCAGCGGGGGAATAGGGTAATTATCTCCCCCCCTCCCCCTCCTCCAACAAGATTATAAAAAATGACCGAAAAGACTACGATTCTTTTAGAAAAACAAGTGTTTTCTTTTTAAAACAAATTAAAACACAGACTACTCGTTCTTTAAAAAGAAGTTAAAGGAAAACCAGACAAAGAAACAAGAAATTACCATTGGGATACCACACGTGCAGGTTCGATACAACAAACTCATCTGGTAGGTTTGGTTTTGAAAACAAAATAGAACCAAATGCCGTAAGGTTCACTAGCCCCTTTCTTTCTAGCAGAAAGGGTAAAACCTCCTTTCACACAAGACTATGAACCCCGGCATCACTTGTGATGACAGGCGAAAGTCAGTCCCAATTGCTCGAAGACCCACATGTTCTAACCGCTTCTACCAAAAGTATGAGTGCTAATTTTTATTCAGCGTAAGAAAAATATTTTTTAATTTCTGTCTCCAATGCTACTTTTCTTGTATCCAATACTGTGAAAAAGTAATGTATTGACAAGTTTAGCGATCTAATAGGAAACACACAAGACCGGATTGCCAATTAGGCAAAGCAAACGGGCCTCGCAGCTTCCAAATGGCCTCTTAGAATAATTTTTTTTGTTTTAGAATAACCTTTATAACTTCAGTTTCTTTTAAAACTCAATTTTAATAAATATTACTATCAGATCTAAAATGATAATTAAAAAAATAAGAAAGAGAGCGAAATGAATCGAATGAGCGAAATTAATCTGAATAACCAATAGACATAGGAATATTATAGAGCCAACGGTAAGCGCACAAAATAAAAAAGCAAAAAAAGCAACACCAGGAGAACCTTCTAAAATCTTCACCAAAAGTAGTTTCAGATAGACAGGGGCACAAACCCTCCAAGGCAACTATAAAAAAAAAGACAATTGAGCATAACACAAAAAAGACACTTATACAAAAAAATATCCTCGTTTCAATGACCCCTTTTTCGGAATTAGCAACCTCCAAAACGTGTAGAAAACACCAAAATATGTATTTCGAATTTGCGACCTCATCACAATTACTTTCATTACCTTATATTTCTTTTTTGGTAATTGAAAGTAAAAATACGTCATTTTTAATTAAGCTACATTTTATTATCGATCAAGATTGGTGCAAAACGCCTTTGAATTTCCTGTGTAATTCCATTTTTAGTTTTCGGATACCATCCAATTTATTATTGATATCTAAGTTTTCACACGATTCCTATGTGTGCTATTTTTGTTTAGCGAAGCTTCTTTAAATAATTTTCAAAGTTCACAGTCAATATTACTATTCGTCTTGTGCATCCAATATTCTACTATTGGGAAAAAGTCATTTACTGATAAGGTAAGAAATTGGAAACATACACATGCATGTGGTCAGAGCCCACTTCAGTAGGCAGTTTTTCCCTTATTGCCTTGGATTCTTCTTTCGCCTGAAACACAACGCTCCAGACAAAAACCCCTTCAGCGATTTCCCCCCCCCCCTCTCCTCAAACCCCCTTCAGGGAAGCGCTGTCATAGTGGGGGGCCAATTTAGCCTGAATAGACACAGTCAATCGTATTCATTACAGCGAAAGGCGATAAACTGCATATTATGGTCCATCTGGATTTCGGAAAATCTAGAGGGTTGACTTGGAGATTCCAAATGGCGTCCTCTTAAAGAGCTCTAGTGCGACGCCAACGTTAATTCAAATTTAAAAAAAAAACTTAATTTATTCTAAATTTAATTTAGGTTGAATGTACCCCGCTCTTTTCAAAAGTGTACTTGTCGTTACTTGGTTGTGGACCTAAATTATGACGTGGGTCACTAATGGGCATATTTTAAGTCGTGAGGGGCAACAGTTCCAGCTGTATTGTTTTCATTCTTGATCAAATTTAATTCTAGAGAATTTCATTTGTTTTGAACAATGCAATATTTTTTCTACTTTACTGAAACGAATGCTTTTTTGGGTAAAGTACTGTATTTTAGTAAAGTAAAGCTTTTATTATTCGTGGGAAAAACTTTAAATTGCTGTCCCATAACTTTGCTTAAAAATTCTTCTCACACCTAATAACATTAAACTAAAAAAATTGAAATTTTAAACGAATTAAAAAACCCAGAAATTTAATTTTTGTTTTGTTATGTTATGTTTGAAAATTAAACTCGCAATTTGAGCTAAAACGAGAACTATGGGCGACTGGAGTCGTAATTTTAAAACCCTAGTCAAGTGACAAGCCGACACCTGAGTAGGCAACCCCAAAGTAACCGTTTAAAGGGGGACATCGTACGGGAGCGTTTGGGGCTTTTGGGGCATATTTAACGTTTTATCCCTCTATAAAGGGTATAATTCGTCGGACATTTTTAGCTTTACAGGCCGTTTATAGATTAGCAATTATTTTTTGGGGATGCCCGACGCGAACCCGGAAACCCTTTCCCCATACAAGGCGAAGTCTTAACCGACGGGTTTTCCCCGCCCCATAAAGTTTTAAAAAATAGCAGGGAAAAAAAACAAGTTACACGTTTTAAAAAAATCTAAAAAATTTTTAAAACAGCACTAATTTTTAGATGAAATCGAAACTCCAAAGAAATCGCAGGGAAAAGGAAAAATGAAAAC
>JAFNEN010002309.1:0-16575 GCA_019343175.1 Oedothorax gibbosus
AAAAAAATTTTAAAAATTTTTTTTAAAAAAAAATAAAATGTGAAAAAGTGACGTTTCTCTTTTTGTTATAATTTAAAAAAAATTTTATTTATTGAAAAAAAAAAAATTTAGTTTTTTTATAACAGGAAAAATGGAAAAAACCCCCCCATGAAAAAAGAGTTCAAAAGTTACAAAATTCCGTCCGAATGACCACTATGACGCGGCACTGGCGCACGGCCGGCTCAAGCCAGGGGTGCCGGTTCCAGCCAATCGGGGCGGCCCCCAACGCGTGGTTCGTCTTCATGGGGCCCCCGCGGGTTTAAATCCCTGCCGGGGGACATCTTTTTCCACAAGATGCGATGCTCGAAGACGGGGGCGTGAGCCTGGGCCGCCGTTCGGGGCGTCGCGTCCAGTCTCTGCGAAAAGGGGGGAGCAGGGAGAGACGGGGGCAGCCGCAAGTGGCCCCCTGGTTTTTCACTTCCCCCCGGGGGGGTGGCACGGCACTGGGGTGGCAGAGGCCACGGACCCAAAGTGGGAAAGGGGCACATGGGCGCACGGGAAACCCCCGGGGGGCTGGCGAAGGGAAATGTACGATTCTGTCAAGTGGCGCGAGCGCGCCAATTGTGAACTCGAAATCCCCCGCCAAGACGGGAATGTGCGGTTCAAGGGGAACGTTTAAAAATTTAATTATGCGGAGGAGGACAAGGGGGGGGGTTCCCCAAGGAAAAAATATAAGACTCATTAATTTTCTAAATAAAAATTTTTTTTTTAAATAAATGAAAATCTTTAATTAATTATAATTGCAACAGCCTCTTTAAACTTAATAAAATTTTTAAAAGCTTCTACAAGAATTTTTAACGTTCCCCTTTTAATGTTTGATTTTTGGGGTTGACTACCTCCGATCCTTTTTCCTTAAAAATTTTTCTGGAAAATGTACACATAGGCGACACGGAACCCCGGGGGGGGGCGGGCGAACGGTACACTGGACACATGGGTCCCCCAAAAGGAAGTCTTTTTGGGGGCACTGGGGGCGCATGGGCTGGGCCCCCGGGAAAAGGGGGGGGGGCGGAGTGAGGGGGGGAAAGGGGGGGGAAGAGCCATTTTCGTCCGGGGGAAAGAGGAATCCTTTTTTAAATTTTAAAAAAAAAAAAATGGCCAGAAGGCTTCCTTTTTTTTTTTGTAATGAAAAAAAAAAATACTACTCACAAAATACCGGGTTTTAGAGATATTCTAAAGGGGGGGCAGTGGGTTTTTTTCCGGGGTTTTTAAAAAGGACGAAAAAAAAAAGCTGGCGCTTTTTTGGGGGGGCCCCAAAAGGCCATTACCGAAAGGGGGGGGCGGGGAAAAAAAAAGAAGAAAATGACCGCCCCCTATTTTTTTAAAAAGGGGTTGGTAAACCCCTTTTGGGAAATTTACTCACCCTCTGTGGATCCCGCTCGCGGGGGGGCTCCCATGAAGGGGGCGGCGCGCACGTCTCCATCTTTTTTGGGCCCCTGCCCAGGGGCCTTTCCCCCACGGTGTCGGCGAGGTTCCTCCACCTCCATCGGGGGGGCGGGGGGAAAACCCCGGAAACAAAAAGCAGGGGGTTTACAGAGTTTGGGGTTTTATTCAAACACAACAGGGGGACCCTACAAAAAAAAAAAAAAAAACACCCCAAAAGGGATTTAAAAAAAAAAAAAAACACAGGACCCCCTTCCCAAAAAAAAAAAAAAGGAACCATAAAAAAAAAAAATTTAAAAAAAAAACCCATACCATTCAAAAAAACACAAACTCACATAAAAAAACACACACTCACATAAAAAAAAACACACACTGACAAAAAAAACACACACTGACAAAAAAACACACACACTGACCAAAAAAACCCAACAAAGTTCTACTCACAGCAACCGGGCTCTTCTCTCTGCGGTCCCCGACGCCTCGTGCGTTTGGGCCGCCCTCCGATGGCGTCGCTCCTCTGGTCGCACGAGCGCTGGACCCCGGGGCGAAGGCGGCGGCACGGCGTACACGTCCACGTGGGTCCGGTGTGAATGGAAGGGGAGGGAGCCCTCGAGCACAGCATCCGCCGCCACCTTGTCCACCGTGAAATAGGCACTTTTTTACGGTTATGATCAGGTAGCGCGTTCCCGAGGCACGGTGTATGTGGTGTCCGGCCGCATCACGTACTCTGTGTAATAGGGGAAATCGTGAGGCAAGAACGTGCGCCGCTGCAGCGTAGGCGGTCTCCTGTCCGGCAACGGGGCCGACGAGGACATGGGGAACAGCAGGATGGTTGCGTTCGACGTGTAAACGTGTTTGCTCCCCCTCCTCCACGCGAAACAAACCGAACGTGAACCACTTGCTCACTATGAACAAATTGTGATTGCACCTGTAGAGGTCTTGACGCTCGATTTGAGCTGCACGTTTCTCGGGTCCTTGAGGAGGCGAGTGTTTACCTTGTCGAAACCGATGAGCGGGTCCGGCGACAGGGTGGCGGGAGCACGCGCGCTCGTCAACAGCCGCGTTAAATGCGTCTCTTTCACGGGAGCCTATACGAAAAAGACGCGCATGTGGCCCTGCGGAATGTATGCCCAATTGCAATGAATTTTCCATGCCACTGTAGCTTACAGACCGAGCAAAGTAAGTTAAATAGTAAGTAAGTAATTTAAAGTAATTTAAAGTAATGAGAACCTTGTTCAGACGTTCCATTATTTAAAAAAAAAATTAGCTTTGGCTTCTAAAGAAAAATTAACAAATACTATAACACTTATTAAAAAATGCGTCTGTTAAGAATAACAGTCCCTTAATAATAATACTTTAATTTCGAACAACAACAAAATTTTAAAATGAGATAGATCATTTAAATCTCAACTATAAAATGCATTTAAAGTATTAGAATTTATGCGAATATGATTATGCGAAGATATTGAAAAGTTTTTTTTCAAAACTTATTAATTCAAAAACACATTTATTAGAAAACAGAATGCCCGAACTAAATTGAATATAAATCTAGATAGAACAAAAGTAAATATGTGTTTAAACTATATATTATGAGGGAAAAAACAGAAAATAATAATTAATGCATTACGAAAAGATTCAAGAATAAAAATATTTAGAAATTTTCACCAAAAAGAATAATTTTAAAAACTCCTTACTTTCCATTTCGTAGGAATTCCTATATGGAAACACCGTGTTCTTTCCTTGACTTATAGGATAGTATGATGCAAAAAAATAGCCATTATTTGTTTCATTTACAAAAGTTTACAAAAAAAAATTATAAATTTCGAACTCTGTAACCAAAATTTCTTATCACAAATATCACAATCACAGCGAACTGGGTGTAAACAAACAACACATGTCACCGAGCACATTGTTTGTTGCGCCATGGCGCCATCTATTGATAGCTTTCTCACGACTTCCAATTTTGATCGAGCTTGGACGGCATTATATGTAGGGGGCTATGAATACAGTTGCTCTGTACACTTTTTAAAAAAACTTATGGTCTTTCTGACACAAAGGTTTCAAAAACTTCCGAACAAGATTTTTTATTTTTCGGATGGCTCAGCCGCACAATATAAAAACAAAAAAAAAAACTTTTTGAATCTTTGCTTTCGTGAGACAGATTTTAATGTAAAAGCTGAGTGGCACTTTTCAGCCACATCACATGGTAAAGGGCCTTGCGACGGAGTTGGAGGCTCAGTAAAAGGACTGGCAGCTCGTGCAAGTTACAAAGGCCATATGAAAACCAAATTCAAACCCACGACAACTTTTTGGGCTGGGCTGTAGAGAATATAAATAATGTACATTTTGCATACTCCACTCAAGAGGATTATGCAGAATCAGAACTATTTTTACGAAGTTGGTTTGAGAAAGCTATAACTAATACAAGGCACACAGCAATATCATGCCTCTTACCCAAAAGTACATCACAAATATTAGTCAAAAACTTTTCAGAAGATTCTCAATGTTGGGAAAAGGAAGTATCAACAGATCAAGGAAAGCTTAAATTAGAAGATATATCAGGCTATGTCACAGCGGTCTATGCAGGAAACTGGTGGCTTGGGTACGTTTTGGAGAAAAATGAACTTGATGAGGTAAAGAAAACTTTTCTTCACCCATTTGGGCCAGCTGCATCATCTCGTATCCAAGAAACGCTGATGTTTTTGTGGGTGTCAGTAATGGACATTCTAGCAAAAGTTAATCCTGTGACTCCCACTGGAAGAAGTTATGTTCTACTTCAAAGTGATGTCTTCCAAACAAATGTGGCTTTTTCAAACTACAAATGAAAC
Organism: Oedothorax gibbosus; assembly: GCA_019343175.1. Lineage (NCBI taxonomy): Eukaryota > Metazoa > Arthropoda > Arachnida > Araneae > Linyphiidae > Oedothorax > Oedothorax gibbosus. The sequence goes on from JAFNEN010002309.1 coordinate 4,248, forward strand.
TTTCTTGAGGTTATCATTCAGATTTATTATAAAGGTAGTGTTAATATTAGTATTGTGTTATTCCTAAGCTGAATTATTAACTAACAATCATCTTCAGTTTTGATTTTTTTTAGCAATGAACCAATTCATATACCAGAATGATATTTTACCCATATATTGTTAAAAAATACCGACTATTCATGAAAATAATTTTAAAATGTTAAGTATGCATTTAAAAAAATTTTAATTCAATTTTAATTGAAATAAAATCTTCTATAATCCGAGTGTGTTATATTTTATTAAAATTGTCTTATAAATTGCTGTTAACTGGCACTTAACACCATTTCTAAATTAATTAGGAAACCATCTAGGTCATTTTTAAAATTAGTTGATCAAGTTTGTTAATAAAAACAATTATTTATGAAAAACAAGCTTTAGTTTTGAATGCCATATTTTTAAAACGGCTCAATATTTGTGAATAAAAATTTTCTTTTCACAAATAACTATATAAACACTACTGTTCCAAATTTTAGCAAAATCTGAGACGGTGAGGTTTAATGAGTGTGTTGATTTGACATGGAATGACTCTACAGTAATGTTAGTTTAAATTATCATCGCACTATAGCTACATGAGAATAATTGGCGACAGGCGTTATAGTTTAGACCCATAGTCAAGTGACAAGCCGACACCTGCGTAATCACCCAATGCAACTTTTAAGCGTGACATCCTACTTAAGGACTCATCAGGACCTTGAAACATATATTGGGTGTTATTCGAACTTATTTAAAGTACCGCAAAAGTGCACCGAAAAATCCACATTATATACTATAACATCTTTAAAGTAAACTTATTAAAAGTCGAAGAACAGCATACTATTTATTTGGCTTAAAACAACAACATTCGAAACCCAAAGCACACATTCAAAACGTGAAGTAGTTCAGTTCAGTTCCGAGTTCTTTTGCTGTTGCCATACGTACACAACACTCCTTCCCTCATAGAACAATCATAGTCCCGTAAGTAGGTTGGTTGACGAATTGTTCGTTGGCTTCGTCGAACAAGGTCTGGCGCGAGACTTTTCTGAACTGACGACCAGGCAGATCTTCAGTCACAGGAACCTCAGGCACATCTACTGTAGTGGTGTTCCTGTACAAAACAGGTTCGTCGAACTCCCAGGGGTGGTTCAAATCCAGGAGTTACCTCAGGCATTTCAAGCCGTTTGCGAATTTGATCCACATGCCTCCTCTGAACCTGTCCATCCGGTAACAAGGTCTTGTAGGACAAGGGTCCTGTAGACTCTACCACTTTAGCGGGTGTCCAAGGAGGTCCAGGTGTGTAACTCCTGACATATACTGGGTCGTCCGGTTGAAACTGTCGTATCCTATTAGCACTGATGACTTGATCTTTGGTAATCCTGTTAAGATCAGGATGCAATCTATCTAGTAGTGAACTCAGTCTACGATTCATCAACAATTCGGCTGGAGATCTACCAGTAGCAGTGCACGGTAGGGTGTGTTGTGAAAACAAGAAACGTGCAAGGCGCGTTGACCAATCTCCATGTATAATCTTCCTTAATGACTGTTTTGCTGTAGCTACCATTCGTTCAGCTTGACCATTCGAAGATGGGTGATAGGGGGCCACGAATACTTGACGTATTTGATTTTTCATTAAAAAATCCTTAAATTCTTGAGAAGTAAAGGTAGCCCCATTATCCGAAACTATGGTCTGGGGTAGTCCATGAGTTGCAAAGAGTGAGCGTAACCTCTTAATGGTACAATTGGCTGACATCGATGGTACATGTAGAACCTCCAACCACTTGCTATGGGAGTCCACAACCAGAAAAAAAACTTGACCGTGGAAGGGCCCTGCGAAGTCGATATGAAGGCGCGACCATGGTCTTTCAGTTCTTTCCCATGAGTGTATTGGTGCCTTAGCCGGTGCTTGTTGGTTTTCCTGGCAAGTTGTGCATGAATTAACTTTGGTTTCAATATGAGAGTCCAACTTTGGCCACCAGACGTAACTCCGAGCTAATCCTTTCATTCTAACAATACCTGGATGACCTGCATGGAGCAGGGACAAGACTTCATCCTGCAGCTTTTCAGGTACGATGACTCTGCTTCCCCAAAGCAAACAGTCCTGATGAATGCTCAGCTCATGTCTTCTCTTAAAATAAGGCTGGAACCGCTCATCTGGGGAATGATCAGGCCAACCATTTGAGACCCATAATGCAGTCCTGGACAGGACTGGATCCCTTTTTGTTGAAACGGCCAATAACTTAGAATCGACTTGAAATTGAGTATCTGATTCCAGTAACAAAATATCTGCTGGTTGTGGAACATCAAATTCGGGTGTAGAAACTGGCAAGCGGCTCAAGGCATCAGTATTAGCGATGTCTTTTCCCTTCCTATATTCCAACTCATAATCATAGGCTTGTAAGCTTAAACTCCATCGCAAAACTCGAGGTGAAATCATCTGTGGGATGGGTTTAGTTGAATTAAAAATTCCCAAAAGAGGTCTGTGGTCAGTCACAATCTTGAATCTCCGGCCTAAGAGGTAAGAGTGAAATTTCTTAACTCCTGCTAGAATAGCTAAAGCCTCTTTATCTGTCTGACTGTAGTTCCTTTCAGTCTTTGTCATTGTACGTGAATAATAGGCCACAGGAGCTTCTTTTCCATTAGGTAGCAGGTGACTCAAAACTGATCCTAAGCCATAAGATGAAGCATCACTAGTTAGTATTAGAGGAAGTTTCTCATCATAATGAACCAACAAGTCATCTGTTGTCAATAACCCTTTTGAAGCTTTGTAAGCCTCCTCGTGTTCTGTTGTCCACTCCCAAGGTACATCTTTTTGGAGAAGCTTATGCAATGGTTCCAGGATATCTGAGCGCCTCTTGAGGAAAACTGCCATAAAAGTTCAGCAAACCCAGGAATGCCTGCAGTTCCACTACATTTGTTGGAGAAGGTGCTTCATGAATAGCCTTCACTTTGTCTACCGTAGGTTGAATACCTCTTGCATTTACTCGAAATCCCAAAAGAACAATTTCTGGTAGAGCAAAAACAGCACTTTTCCCTCTTCAAGCGAAGTCCTGCCTGATTGAGCCTCTGTAAAACCTCTTCAAGCTTCAAATTATGACTCGTCATATCAGTTCCCGTAATGTAAATGTCATCCAGGTTAGGGCAAAACACCATCAACTCCAGCAAAAACTTCTTCCATTTTCTTCTGGAAAATTGCCACTGCAATTGACACACCAAATGGTAATCTTTTAACTCGGAATAATCCCTTATGGGTATTTAGGGTGAGTAGACGAGAAGTTGCATCATCAACAGGAAGCTGAAGGTAGGCTTGCGATAAATCTAACTTTGAAACACTTTCCCCCCAGCCACTGTAGACAGCACCTCATTCACTGTTGGCAAAGGGTAAGTATAAGGTTTAACTGACTTATTCACAGTACAGCGGTAGTCTCCGCATAGCCTAATGCTACCATCTCCCTTCACCACAGGCACTACCGGTGTTGCCCATTCTGAAGAGGAAATTGACTCTAGGATGCCTTTATGAACCATATCGTCAAGTTCTTTTTCAACCCTAGAACGAAGTGCCAAGGGTATTGGTCTTGCACGAAAAAATTTAGTTGAAGAATTCTGTTGCACTTCAATGGTCACTGGGTCTCCTTTAAACTTACCCAATTCATCTGTGAAAATGTGGGCAAACTCTGACAGAAGGGCATCAACTGGTTTCTGCATAAGGAAATTTACTGGAAGCGATTCACTGATGTTGATTTCTATTCCCAGTGGTCTAAACCATCCACGACCAAGTAGAGATTTCCCCCCACCCTGCACCACCAATAACGGGAGTTCAGCTTGAAAAGAATTCCTTGAAACATCAATGTCACAATAACCTTTGACATCTAGCCTCTCTGCACTCCATGTCTGCAACCGTTGATTTGTTACTGGGATAAGGTCTGGTGGGTTGACTGGCCACAATTTCTTAAACGTTACTGTACTCATAACTGAAAATAATGACCCACTGTCTATTTCCATACTATGCTCGATATCATTCAACTTTACTAATATTTCATGTGGTGGATTACCAGATACTGTAGAGAGGTTATAAATGTTGTAAGTAGACTGTTCCGGATTAATCAATTGAGTTAGATGTTTCAACAGAAAGAACCTTGCTGGTTGCACCACCTCCTGAACTAGACTGGAAATTCTTCCTTGGAACTGTCCCCCTTTTCTTAGCGTTGCACATACTGGCTCGATGACCGATTTTCTGGCAAAAATAACAGATAGCCCTCAAAAATTTACACTCTCCGTAAGGATGTTTTTCCCCACAACGGAAACAGAACTTGGTATTCATAGGCTCCAACCTCTCTGGAGTGAACTGTTGCTTCGAATTTCCAATGCCATGAATTTCGCTTGAATCCCCTCGAATCTCCAAAGAATGCCGTGCTGCCGCTTCCCCCGAAAGAGCCATCTCTGTTGCAGTTTTCAAAGTTAATTCAGGATCAGCCAGCATTCTTCGTTGCGTACTTTCATCTCGTAATCCACAAACTAATCGGTCCCGTAGCATAGAATCAAGTTGACAATCAAAATTGCAATATTCTGATAATCTTCTTATCTCGGCGAGAAATTCCGAGACAGTTTCATTTGGTGACTGACCCCGATTGTTGAATTTGAATCGCGAAAGAATCTCCGACGGCTTCGGCGAGAAATGATTGTCGAGTAATCGGATTATATCATCAAACTTAAGGCCGACGCCTACCCTCTCAAATTCATAGCTCCCTAACGAACCTGAATTTAGTGGCAACACAGGAGGGGGGCAACGACCAAAATCTCTAGCCTATCAATACAGCTATCTAGAGAGAGGGGTTTCGACCCCCCCCCCCCCCCCAAGCACTCCCTACAAGTGGATCCGATCGTGGCCCCCGAAAGTAGGGGTCCGAGTCTGTCTTGACGGCGCTAATGACCAGCCTGGGGAATCGACTCGACAAGCACCCCCCCCCCCCCCCCCCCCCCCCCCGTCAGGGAGGACGAGACCATTTTTTTTTTTGTTTTTTTGTCGCCCAACTAGTTTTTGCAGGGGCTGTCGCGTTATCTGTTATCTGTTGTCAATGTGAATGTGATTCTGGGTAGTTTTCTCAATGGTTTCTCTTTATTTAGCTACTCTTTTGTGATGAATCGTCTTAGGTTTGAGAATGGTAAATTTCTTGCCATTCCTAAAATGAGGAAATAAGCTAGTTTTATCACGCTAGTAATGTGCAATTGTTAAATTACGTCCTATACGCTTGGAGATAGGGATATAAGAATGCAAAAACTAATATAAATAACAAGTTTTTGATTTCGAAACAGTTTTTTGCCATGATAAGTAATGAAAAGTTCGTTGATTTTTTTCGTACATGAATAGCAATTTTTTCTTTGGAATGTTTTTTACCGTATACTGATTAAATTTTTGTGAACTGGATTTATCACCAGTTGGATAATGAATGCTTGTGTTGGGGCGAACGTGAATGACGAACGCCTTTTTTACACGGTAAAATTCCCAATATTAAAAACATTTTTAGAGAATTATACCACTCTGACTCAAGACACTACAGAATGGGAGGATAAACAGTTATAGATATTTTAATATCCGGTGGGATCTGGAAACATTACTATGAACAACCAAGCAAATGCCAGATAGAAGAAAATTTGTAAAACTTCAATGAAAACGTTACAGCATTAAAAAATATATGTTATTTATATGTACAAAATAAATTTGTACTAAACAAAGAATTTTATTTACAAACATTTTGCAACAAAATATATAACAAAAACAAATTCATTTCCGTTTATATTTAGAGAAAAGTTAAAGTGCAATAAAAGGAATATATGTAATATAAGGAATTTGTAATTCTGTGACGTGAATAGCACATTTGAAATAAAATATTATTGAAATAAAACTTAAAGTTGAAATTCACTAAAAATAAAAATGATGACAGCAAATAAAAATTTCTATCAATGGTGGTGCAAAACCTATACAATTCGAAACCGTTACATAATAATAAGAATTTTTTTATCTTATAATAAAAGAAATAACGATTACAATAAAACTGATGGTTAAAAAAATCAAATTAATTCTGCATTTCAAAGCCAGATTCCCAACCAGTTTTTGCAGGGAGGTGTCGTGTTACCTGTTATCAAACCAAGGGCGGATCGAGGGTGACAATTTGGGGGGAGGGGGGGGGACGAGGGTCTTTAATACCCTCAGATAGAGAGGGGTCTAGGGAAGATTTATTGATATTTTATGCCCATAGAAGTATTTTTGAAGCATCTAACAATAATATTAAAGTTTAAAAACATGTAATTATGTTTAATTACAATTATTTTTAATTAACATTGTTTTAATTAAAATTAATTTTTAATTTATTTTTCCATTGTAAATGCAGTTTTTTACTAGTAATTTAGTATGTATTACTAATAACTTTTTATAAACATTAATTAGTTTGTATTTTTACATAACTCATATTTGTATCATTTAATCGATAATTAATGTCTTATTTTTTGAATAAAAATGGGGGTGTTTCAAGGAGGATTTGACAATAGCTCTGCGGTTTTGTTTTCATGTCTCTCGAATTACTGTTGTTTTGGTATTCGGGAGCGAGTTTCCGAAGAGAATATTTACGTTGTTAATTTTTAAAATTCCGATTTCTTTCAATGCAAGTTTTAATTGATAAATGATTAAAACAATGAACAGTACAGCAAGAAGTTGTAATTAAAAAAAATTAGAAAACTCAATTTCGAATAGCAACAAAAGTAATTTTAGAGATATGAAAACAAAACCGCAGAGCTTTTGCCAGATCCTCCTTGAAACAACCCCATTAAGAAAAATTTTATTATAGAATGTTAGTTAAAATTTAACTACTTAGATAATTTAAATCACCTGATTTGTTGTACAGAAATTAAACGACAAGCTTCTATTATTAAATTAAATTATAAAATGATTTGTGTGTAAATAATTTTAACATTTATTTAGTTTATATTTTAGTTTAGTACAAATGAAAAAAAAAAATTCGACGCCACACGATATTTTTCAAACTTCGCCCTAGCCGTAATATTTTTTTCCATGTTCTAGTTCTAAGTTGAGAATGCAACGAGTTGTAGTATAAATGTTAGTAAAAAAAACATTTCTTTAGAAGTCGATTCTATCTAGTTTGAATTTTAAGATTTTGGGAGGGAAATTTCCCCCTCCCCCCCCGTGGATCCGCCACTGTATCAAACAGATACTAGGGAGCTTCTCTGGACTTCCAGAATATAAATACAATTAACAATTATTTTTATCAAACAAATAATAAAATATTATAAAAAGATAGCATAAACTTATCCTACAGTTGGAAAAGGGTCAATGAATCGCTCCATTTTATGCACGGACAATGAAAAATATAGTATAGCAATCAGTCAAATTCAAATACAATATTTCTGATAAAAAGGCAGTTGCAATGACATAAATCAAGTACGTAGTGTAAAATATCAAATTTAAATTTAAAAAAAAACTGAAATATTTTTTTTAAAAAATAATATACACAAATAACTAAAATATTTTTTAAAAAAAGAAAATTTTCCCATAAAAAAGCGATGTTCCTTGTGTTTCTACAATTACTGGTATTATATTAAATAGTTAAAAAATAAATCATATTTAAAAACTCGTGCAAATAATGAGAGTTATACGTACTTTTCTGATTTCTAAATTTAGACTATTAGTGGGTAGTGTTACTAAGCCTAGAGCTTAGTTTTGCCATATGTTTTCCTCTCTCATTCAAGTACGCATCAATGTAGTACACTAGTTGTAGAAATTATTTACTTTAAATGATTTGTAGATGTACTTTCGCGACTTGGTTACATTTGGTCATTACTTTGATGCATTCAAAGAAAAAAAAAGAGCCGCCTTTAGCAAACTTCCTTTCACAAGTAGTAAAATACTTCCTAAAATAAATTTGTGATTACCAAAAAAATGACGGTTTTAAGGCGAAATAGATAAGATCAAATAATGAGTTTAGTTTCTGAAAGTAATGGCGAAAGAATAAAATAAACATTTTGAATTTTAAATGTTTTCGTTAAGTTTTATTTAATTTTTTCAGCCGATGGCATCAGGAAAGAGAAAAAATTATCAGATTTGAGCGAAAGTGGTGTATTTTTTCAGAAAATTGAATTTTCTCTAAAAATGGAACAAATATGAAAAAAACTAAGCCTCAGGTGCACACGTTGGTATTAAAGAGAATCTATCTTTAAAATTTCGAATTTCTGAGGGCAGTATAAGTAGGTCTTTTACGATCCGAAGACAGACAGACACACACACAGACAGACTCTTTCTTTTATTATTATAGACTAGCAAATTTATACCCGTTCTTCGCACGGAATAAAAAAAATATCAAATAGATTCCAAATATGTGTACCATGTACCCTGTTATAGGATCATAAACTTATTATTGCGCTCGTTATAAATTATAAAATCCCGTTTCATTGCCTTAAAATTCCAAAATGAAAAATACGCTATAAAATGCACTCATAAATGTCACCACAATTCCCTCATAAATACATAAAACCTTTTAGCTCATTTGGCGCGTTTTGGAAAATAATTTGGCGAGAAAATAGATATAGCTACCCACACCCATTATACAGCTCTAACACAATGACCTTCGAACAACCGACCAGCTTATAAATTATTTATAAAAGAAATCGCCTATTTGGCGAGTTTGGCAACGTATTTGGCAAAAAAATAAAGACATAACACATTAATAGCTCTAGTGTGATGGCCTTTATTAACCATCGTAGTTCAGTAATAGCTTAACTATACATTTATTGCTTAAATATGCCTACATGCAGTCAACAGAAAAATCAATGAAAAAATCATCAAATAAACCCACAATAAAATCCAGGAATGAAGACTGGCGGAATTACGTCACTTGAAACATGTCAATTATTTTTCAAATAATGAATTTAGTTTCTGAAAGTAATGGCAAAAGAATAAAAAATAAACATTTGAATTTTAAATGTTTTCGTTAAAAGTTTTATTTAATTTTTTCAGCCGATGGCATCAGGAAAGAGAAAAAATTATCGGATTTGAGCGAAAGTGGTGTATTTTTTTCAGAAAATTCGAATTTTCTCTAAAAATGGAACAAATATGAAAAAACTAAGCCTCAGGTGCACACGTTAGTATTAAAGGGAATCTATCTTTAAAATTTCGAATTCCTGTGGGCAGTATAAGTAGGTCTTTTACGATCCGATAACAGACACACACACACAGACAGACAGACTCTTTCTTTTATTATTATAGATAGATAGATAAGGAACACACACATAAACACACAAAACTACATTTTTATTATTATAAATTTGGTACTTGTTTCTATCGTAAACAAATGGTAAAATGGTAAAGTATAATGAAAGAGTCCGTAGTCTTATAGTAGTGCAAGTATTTTATATAAAGAGTGTGATTTTTTAGAAAAAATTCAATTTGTTTAGTTACATATTTTTTTCAAACTTTGTATTAAAATATTTATGTCATTAAAAAATGCACTTCATTAAGAAAATTTTGTAAAATACATAGTAAACAAATATTTATAATTAAAATTAAATTTATAATTAAAAAAAATAGTAAAAGAATTTTATCGAAACTAAAATCCTGAAATCTTTTTTCAGCTTGAACTATTTAAAAATAATCTTTATAATGCAAATTATAACACAGAACAGTACAATAAGCTAAGGCAACTTTAAATCAAATCATGGCGGCAACCAACTACACGTTATGAGCGCAGTGGAATGACGGGCTCTAGAACGACACCTCTCAATCACAGAGTAGAAAATAAGCATTTCTTAACAGCAAGCAAAAAAAAAAAACCCAGCAATCTAACAAACAAGGAACACCAGATCTTCTTTCAAAGATTCTTTTGAAAAAGAACCCCTAATAGATAACAACCCCCAAAGATAGACCCCCAAGTGCGCTTCCCAACCACGAGTTTTTGACCTCTGACCCCCGAAAGTTTCCTGAAAGGCGTGGCCTGTGTGGAGGCGTGGTTTCAGCCAATTTTCAAACACTTACCTTAAAAGTTCCGCAAAAACCCTTACTTAAAAAAATTAAATTTAACTTTAAAGATATTGTATTAGTAAAAAAATGTTGAAATTTTGTTCCAGAAAGAAAATTTTTCGGTTTTTCACCTTTTAACTAACTTAAATATTTCGCTAAAAATAAAATTTCAATTTAAAAAAAGTAAATAACTTTTTAAAAAAAGTAGCCTTAACAAACCACAATTTAATTGGAGTTTTATGAATTAAAAAAAATCGCATCAAATTATTCCTATAATTTCATTGCTTTTCATCCGAAAAAAAATCATTTTTTCCCCATAGACTTAGCATTAGCCAGCCCGATCGAGGTAGGACGGGGAATGGGGGTGTCCGATCCCCTTAACTGCATTTGGCAACTTGGGAGTGCTCAACGAACGCACAATTTCGTACATAGCCGGCCCAGCGGCACTGAGAAAAACAGCCCGTTTCTTCGTATCATCAGCGATATCGTTGGCCGCGAAAAAGAAATCCAACCTTTCTTTGTAATTTTTCCAAGCCGACTTCCCCGGCGTAAATTCTTCAATGTGGCCCAAGGCTGCCATTATATACAAAAGCGTAGTCAGTCGTTTGTCAGTGGTGAGTTCGTTTCGTAACTCGTCGCCAATATAACATCTTTAAAGTAACTTATTAAAAGTCGAAGAACAGCATACTATTTATTTGGCATAAAACAACAACATTCGAAACCCAAAGCACACATTCAAAACGTGAAGTAGTTCAGTTCAGTTCCGAGTTCTTTTGCTGTTGCCAGTACGTACACAACATATACCAGAGATTGAAAAATCTCAGAAATATTACCCGTCCCCGAGGACGGCTTGTCCAAGAATGTACCCGTCCTCCTTTGAAACTAACCTGTCAAACTCAAACTATATAAATAGCACACTGTAATAACTACAATTATATTATACAGTAATAATACATTTTTTATTCTTCCTCACGGAACTCCACCCATGGAAAGTCTTTTGTCCAAGTCTCTAAAAATAGTCGATTTCTCTTCTCTTTGTCGTAAATTTGAAAACTATTTTCATTTGTTTCGATATCGTCGGTAGGACCATTTTTTGAAGTGGTTTTTGCCTTTTTATTGGAATTGTTTCTGATTAAGCTACCAAAATAATTGCTGATGCTTTGCTGCCGTTTCATCTTTTTGCCGTAAATATGCCGAGAACGATAATACAAGCAGTGTCGGGCCGCATTCCTTTTCGAATTTTAGTGGGAAGGTAAACGAAACAAAAACTTTCGAGAAGTGACTCGGAGGTGTGAGCGAGGAACGATGCGCCAGGATTTGAGGGCCTTGATTGGAGACAGCAGGGAGACGTCAACAGTGACGTCACAGACTGGGTGGAGCGAGTGGCCCAGGCGCTAGACTCTTGTTAAGATAACAAAAATAAAATTAAAAAAAATAAACGAACTTTAACTGGGAAATGGCCGTCCTCGGGGATTTTTGAGCGTCGAGGACGGGCGGTTTTTTCAGCCCTGTTATATACTGATATGAGAATTTCGGGATCCATCCAATGTACGTGCCAGTCAAAAGTAATAAATAGCCGGATTGACATTCCACGATTTTGAGAGAATCTGTCCGGTCATTCGTTCTGAACGAAAAGCTAATATAAATATTTGAAAATAATGTAAGTTCACCGACAAATGCACAAAATACTAGAAAATAGATAGTCATGATCTAATATTCAAGCAAGTCAAAAGTAAAATATAAATTAAGGAGATGGACCAACATTCTCGGAATTTGTAACAAACCGTCCCCTTTCATCCGTTCCGGACCGAAAGGGTACTTAGCTACTATTTAAAATACAGTAAAAGTGCACCGAAAACATACATATTATATACTGGTGCGATATCTGCATCCAATGTATAGGCCAGTCAAAAGTAATATACATTTAATAGTCGGACCGACATTCCCTAATTTTTGAATGATTTGGTCCGGCTTTCTGTCGAAAAGATATATATTATTATATGACAGTTTGACTGACATTCACGGATTTTGGTCACCAAGGTTTATATTGTATTGACATATTGGTCACCACGGGGCTCAAGCCCGTCCGGGCAACTCAAATAACAAACACAATGAACCTAACACAAAAAGAATACTAATACAAAAAAGATATAGCACAAACAAAAAAACTGTTTAACATATTGATTAAGGGTCGGGATAACGTATCTATATATTAACACAATAGTACATACAAAGATATAAATAAATATAATAGCAATGTATAATTTACCAAGTACACAAAATTAAAAACAA
>JAFNEN010002310.1:0-16529 GCA_019343175.1 Oedothorax gibbosus
TTTTTAACTTATATTCACCTTTAAAACGTATGCGATACTAAATGCTAAATAATTTTAGAAATTAGGTTAACGGCTGTATGCTTTTAAGAATCTTTTATCTTCTCATTTGCGTTTGATGTGTTTGCTTTTCAAGCTCTTAATTAGGTATTGAGTTTTAAAAAATGCTTTATAAAAAAAACTTGTTTACAAAATCCTTAATATACACGGAAATGAAAAGCACACAATAATTTAGCGGCTTTCTAACACACAGAGCTTGCGTTACATCAATCCATCACAGGTTTTCAGCAACAGGACCCGACTTCAAAGGCAACCTCCAAGCCAAAAAACAAAATTCAAATAAACTCACGGTAACAACTCAGGTAGCTTCTCTCTCAAACAAACGCGTAATCCAAGAAAGTAGGCACACAAGGAAGCATTCACTTACCTAGAAAAGAAAAACAGGTTTTAGTTTAGAGAAGGAACAATGAGTAAGGTATGTAAACTCACACACTGCAGAGATGACGCAAAAACATGATACTAAATGTACCGTGCAACAACTTAAGTAGGCAGGATTAAGTTTCAATAAGACGGATCGCTGTTGTTTCACTTAATGAGGCATTTGAAGATGCCTTTAAGACAGATTCCCATGCGTATTTCTTTAGTTGATCGTTTGGTGGGAGATTGTGTTTGAAACAATGCGGATTTTAATTATGTCTAATTTTATTTACTGCAAACATAACTTAAATTTAAATTATAATTCAACTAAAGCATAATTTATTAACTTTGTGTATTTGATAGTTGGGAGTAAAGAGAAATAGCGTTTTAAACAATAAGGATTTTAACTTTTTTAAATTTTATTTACGACAAACACAAAATATCACTTAAAAATAATTTATTAAATTTTGTGTATTTAGAATAGATTTTCTAGCAATGGCGAAATATATTTTTTATTGTCAAATATACCACACATGAAAAAGTTATTTACATACACAATAGCAAGTACCTATGCTGCATAATAGTGGGCCTCAGATAAAGAAGTACATATTCATTTGACACAAGATATGTTGAAGCCATATCCATATTACTTTTTAAAACATACAATCTACAATTGCAACAAGAGAAAACCTTTGAAAATTCTCATTTTGGGAAATAATATACATATCCCACTGACAATGACACCACATTTGAAAGAAATAGGTCAGAGATAAGATATTCAATATCCATATAATTAAACGAATTAAAAAAAAATTGATATATATTTTCTTATTTGACAAAACAAATTCATTAATTTTTAATTATAGCTCCATAAGTTGAATTTTAAATAGCTTCTAAGTAACAAAAAAATCCGGATGCACATAAACTCAAAGGCAATTTAAGATAAAAAAAAAACTTCATTCAAAAAAGAATTTAAATTCTTTTGGTGTCGGCATTATAAAATTTTAATGAGGGAAAAAATCCACTAACTGGTTTTGACAAAAAATTGACCTACATTTGTTTATCATACAACATTTAAAGAAGTTTGTTGCATTGTGTCCCTCAAATTACAGGATTCAATGTTATAGGAAATGTGTAATATAATATGGATGAGACATCAAATGCTGGTAAAGGACCTTCATAAGTAGCATAAAGAACACTAATTAATAGGTTTGTTAACAACACTACTGGAAGACTTTGAGAAGACTGAAGGTTAACTGTCACCGTAATAAATGTGACGGCTGATAACTTATCTTGTTCATGTAATGGTTTTTGAATGTCGGACATGAATTTCTATCCAAAATGAATACAAGTCAGATTACGTGAAATTAATGTATATCTTTAAAGATTAAACAAGAAGTTCATAACTAAAATAGCCTACTTTCCTGTTACTTAAATACTTACTGAAGTTCTAATCGGGAAAAAACTAGGTTCCTAACAGTAAATATGTGGGGATTAGCACTGCCGACTCCCCGCTCACCGCACGAGGGCGCTTCCAGCGCAGGGACATCGCCATTCGGTAACGAGGAGAAAGAAGCCAGAATATGTTAGTACACCGAGGTGTCTACATCTCCTTCGCAGGGCGGCAAAAGCATCGCCATTCAGCAACCCGTTGGCTGCGGTCAACCGGCGTCTGTAATCGACGGACTAGTAACTGATAAACTCTTTGTAATCTGCATTCACGTGATCATCATAGGCATTTCTGTAATAATTGTAATTATATATAAACATCATTGCATCATCTCCTGAGTCATCGTTCCATGCCTCCCACAACTTTGGGAACTCGACCGAGATTCCTACAATACTGAGCCAAAAGGATATTTTAACGAATTATCACTAAATCAGTGTGTGACTGGATTTTTTGTGAAAAAAAAAACTGTTGCGACGGTGCAAAAAAGAAACAGAACTGACTATATTTTTTTTAAACTTTTTGTTCGGAACAAAAAGAACAGTGAGTAATCTGCGGATTACGTAACAGACATCATCACGGCATACGCGGCGACAGAAAAACCTGGGGAAAAATACTGGCGCCGTACCACCTGCTCGAAGGTAGCAGGAAACGTGAGTGATTGTTTTTTTTTTTATTCCTGGAAAATATTAGAATTGAAAAGAAAAAAAATATGACCGCTTTTTTGTCAAAGGCTAGGAAAGCCGATTTAGTAAAATTGGCCGATGAATTAAATTTAGTTATTCCACCAAACCCGAAGATAGCTGGTTTAATAACACTAATTTCGCAGTCTGACAATTTCGACGCAGACATGACTCAAAATATGTTAACTGAAATTGTTAATGAAAGGGAGGAAATACGTAAACTAGAAACTATGCGTACGGAAAGCGATAACAATAGATCGCAAGAAAATGAAACTTTCGGTAGGTCAAAAAACTATGACATTAGAAAACTTTTACCAAATTTTGAAATGTCGGGGGACATTGGCATTTATTTAACATTATTTGAACGGCAACTAACACGTTTAAAGGTTCCAAAAACAGATTTTTTGCCGAATTTTTTGGGACTGGTCCCATGGGAGATTGCAGGCGTCATTGCTAGGGAGCCAGACGACCTTGCTAATGATTTTGATCACATTAAGAAAACACTGTTACATCGTTATAAATTAACTAGTGAACAATTTCGTCACAAATTTCTGACAAACAAAAAGGAAACCTCCGTTTCTTTGGCGGGATTTCGCCTTCGAAGTTAACCACTACTTTGAACAGTGGATATTCAGCATGAATTTACAAAATTGGAGGAATTGAAAGAATTAATGGTTTGTGAACAGATTAAACGGAAAGTCCCTCCAGAGGTACGCGAAAAACCTCATAGACGAATTGCATAAAATTAAAACAGTCGAAGACTTAATTATAAAGTTAGATGAGTACGATGCGGCCAGATCTTTTACCAGACGCCCCATAGCCGACACGAAAACAAACCGATACCATGATCAAAATAAACCTAGAAATCAGGATAAAAATAAGTCTCCGTGGTGGAATAACGACCCAAAAAACAAATGTGGAAGATGTTTTGAAAAACATCATATTTCTGAGTGCCCCCATAAGGAGCCTAAATGCAAAATATGTTTACTTTTTGGCCACAAATCTTATGAATGTCCCAAAGGTGAAAAACGACCAAATGTTAGCGCTATGCAGGTACAGTCAGTAAACAAACCAAAAATCATGAAGACCGTAACGATTTTGAATAAAGATATAAATGCTTGTGTGGATACTGGTAGCGATTGTACAATTCTCAAATTTGATATGTATAAACAATTAGGGTCACCTAAATTAATGGCAACTGATGTTTCATTAAAAGGTATTACAGGAGAAGGAATTAATCCTGAAGGTTATTTTCAAGCATCTATTTCTATTGATAACTGTGTTGTACATACTATTGCATATGTGTTAAAAAATTTGAATTATGATTGTTTACTTGGTTTAGATGTACTGCAGCAGGTAAGGTCAGTTTTTGAAGGTTTTGCTTTAAAGTGTACTTATATTAATAATGATACAATGAGTGAATCTGCCAAAAATGAAACGGCTATTGAAGAGGGGGCGGGGGTAAAACAAAACGAAACTGAATCGTTTAGGGAAGAAATCGGAAACTTGGAGGGTGAAGATACCGATAATTTTTCTAAAATAGAAGATAGTCTAAGAAGGGTATTACTTGGCGAAATGACGATTGCTGAACCAGAAGTGTTCAACACCATAGACAGTGGCGAATTTTTAAATTTAAATCAAAGAAAGGATTTAATTAAGCTAGTTTCAAATTATGAACCAAAAAATCTTAAGTCAACAGACTTAAAAATGAAGTTAACTTTAAAAGACGAGGCTCCAGTAAGCATAAAAAATCGAAGGTTAGGTTTTAGTGAACAAGCTATTGTTGACCAAATAGTGGACGAGTGGTTAGAAAAAGGCTGGATTAAAGAAAGTTTTTCTGATTACTCCGCACCTATAGTCTTGTGTAAAAAGAAAGATGGTTCACATAGACTGTGCCTAGATTACAGAGCTTTAAACAGAAAAATAATTCGTGATGTGTTCCCTATGCCCAACATGGAAGAAATTATCGATGAACTGGGACAAGCGAAGGTATTTTCGTGCCTGGATTTGAAAAATGGATATTTTCACGTGAACATGCATCCAGACTCGAAGAAATATACAGCTTTTCGCACAAGAAACAACGCTTACGAGTTCGAAGTAGTTCCGTTTGGCATCTGCAACTCACCATCTGTATTCATGAGATTTATCAACAACGTTTTTAAGGATTTGATCAGAGATAAAACAGTTTTAATTTATCTCGATGATATTATTGTGCCTTCCCAAAACGAAGAAGAAGGGCTAGTAAAGTTAAAACGTGTTTTTGCAGTAGCAGCTGAATATGGACTAGAAATAAATTTCAAAAAGTGCCAGTTTTTGAAACGGAAGATCGACTACTTAGGGTATGTTATTGAAAACGGGACAATCAAACCGTCTCCAGCTAAAACAAAAGCCATTCAAGCCTACCCAACACCAAAAACAGTAAAACAAGTGCAAAGATTTGTTGGTCTTTCATCTTACTT
Source organism: Oedothorax gibbosus (assembly GCA_019343175.1). NCBI lineage: Eukaryota > Metazoa > Arthropoda > Arachnida > Araneae > Linyphiidae > Oedothorax > Oedothorax gibbosus. Next base: position 5,004 of record JAFNEN010002310.1, read on the forward strand.
CAGAAAATTTATCCCCGGCTATTCGAGCATTGCTAAGCCGTTAAGTGAGTTATTAAGAGACAACGTGAAGTTTCAATTTAAGCATGAACAAGAAAAGGCGTTCCAAGAACTCAAGAACTGTTTGACTGGCGAGTCAGTTCTCCACATCTTTAGACAGGGAGCACCTCTGGAAGTTCATACCGACGCTAGCTGCCATGGATTTGGGGCCGTGCTGTTACAACAAGACCACGAAGGCGTGTTGCACCCACTCTACTACATGAGCAAGAAAACGAATACTCAACAAGAAAAGTATGGGTCATACGAATTGGAAATACTAGCTGTTGTAGAAGCACTGAAGAAGTTCAGAGTATATCTACTAGGATCAAAATTCAAGATCATCACTGACTGCGACGCTTTTCAGAAAACGATGAGCAAAAAGGACATAATTCCTAAGATTGCCAGGTGGGCACTAATGCTTGAAGAGTTCGACTACGAATTGATCCACAGATCAGGGAAACAGATGAAGCACGTGGATGCATTGAGCAGGGACACCGTACTTGTAATCACAAGATCTCAAACTGAACTCACGCATAAGATAGAAGTTGCACAAACTGAAGACGATTATGTGGGAACCATAAAGAAACTTATTGAAGAAGGAGCTGACAACACCCACGTTGTAATACGAGGAATTTTGTACAAACAAATAGAAGGAAGAAATTTAATGGTAGTACCTCAGTCAATGCAATTTGATATCATCAAAGAAACTCACAAAAAAGGTCATTTTGGAGTTGCCAAAACTGAAGAAATCCTAAAACAAGAATTTTTTATACCCAAGGCCAGAAAACAAATTGAGCATGTCATAGCCAATTGTGTGGAATGCATCTTAGTCAACAGGAAAAAAGGCAAAGCAGAGGGTCTTCTTAACCCCATTCCAAAAGAAGAAACCCCTTTCAGCACATATCACATAGACTTCATAGGACCTTTACCATCTACGTCGAAGAATTACGTCCATATATTTGCAGTGATAGATGCCTTTACGAAATTTGCCTGGTTTTATCCGGTTAAGACCACGTCAGCAAAAAATGCCATCGATAAGTTGAAATTACAGCAGACAACGTTTGGGTCACCACTAAGGATTATCAGTGACAGAGGATCGGCATTTACGTCACAAGAATTCAAGGATTTCTGCAATGAGGAAAAAATTGAACACGTTCTGATCACTACCGGGATCCCAAGAGGTAATGGACAGATAGAACGAATCTTCGGAACAATTGCACCTGTGCTAGCCAAGCTCTCAAGAGACGAACCGAAGAAATGGTTCAGTTATGTTCCCGAGGTTCAAAGAATAATGAATAGCACTAAAAGTCGTGCAACAAGGCATACACCGTTCGAATTGATGACGGGGGTAAAAATGAGACACAAAGACGACCTACATATCATGGACATTCTGGAAGAAGAAAATGAAAGAATGATCATAGACGACAGAGACTGTTTGCGTGCCGAGGCAAAGGCGAATATTTTGAAGATACAGGCAGAAAATATGCGCCAATTCAACCGGAAAAAAAAAAAGCGCATACATATGCTGAAGATGATTTGGTGGCAATACAAAGGACACAAGGTGGTCCAGGTCTAAAGCTACGGTCAAGATTTTTCGGCCCGTACAAAGTAACGAAGGTGAAACCGAAGGATCGGTACAACGTCGAAAAAGTAGGGATCCATGAGGGACCTCAAAAAACTTCCACCGCTGCTGACCACATGAAGCCGTGGACTGAAGTTTTACAACAATAGAGGCACTCCTTGTATCATTGTATATAGAAATTTTCCCCTTTTCTTTGTTGTTTTTTTTTTATCTCTTGCCACAGGGTCATCTGGAGATTGGAATTATGCCGGGACGTCATAAAGTCAGGAAGGCCGATTGTGGGGATTAGCACTGCCGACTCCCCGCTCACCGCACGAGGGCGCTTCCAGCGCAGGGACATCGCCATTCGGTAACGAGGAGAAAGAAGCCAGAATATGTTAGTACACCGAGGTGTCTACATCTCCTTCGCAGGGCGGCAAAAGCATCGCCATTCAGCAACCCGTTGGCTGCGGTCAACCGGCGTCTGTAATCGACGGACTAGTAACTGATAAACTCTTTGTAATCTGCATTCACGTGATCATCATAGGCATACTGTAATAATTGTAATTATATATAAACATCATTGCATCATCTCCTGAGTCATCGTTCCATGCCTCCCACAAATATCATCAACAACCGTTTCTACACTAGATTTATACACATAGAAAAAAATCGAAACACATCATCCAGCTATAATTTAAACTTCTAAAACCCAAAATCAACTATTTTCCTTAATATTCTTTCGCAAACTAACTTAATATTATTTATCTTCTGCTCGATTTATTTGTAGTTCGAAGATCAATTAAATATTTATTAATAACAAAAGTAATGAAACTACTCCAAACTGCATTAAAAAAATAAGAAATGTAAGTTAAAACTAAGCATAATTGCATGCAAAAATATGCCTTGCCGCTTTCTTGGTAAACAATTAATGAATAATCAAAGAATCAAATTGTGCTACATTTTATGACGTCATTCCAAACTGATTCATGAAAATATTATTTTGCTTCAAATATGTTGAAATAAATAAAGTTTCTCATGCCATTGTTGATTTGGCAACAGTGATTTAAATGACTCAAAATTGAATTTCAATGGGAAATTCGCCGACAGATAGTAGATTTATGTCCGTCCAGACGTACAGATAGACGGACAAAAAGTATGAAAGTTGGGTATCTGAGGTCATAGCTTTCTAACAAAAAAAGAATTTTTAAGATCCGATGGATAGAACCGATTTTGGAAGGGGGGTACGGACAGACAGACGGACATCAACCGCATGTCAATACCTACTTTTTCATTTTTTAAAATTCTTTCGAATTAAAAAAAGAAAAGTAGGCTAAAAATGTGCATAATAAAGGAAGATGGAAAATATTTGACATTTCAAGAAATACTGTATCTAGCAGGGTTAGAAATTTTTTCCCTCCCCGACTTGCCCGCGGCGAGAAAAAAAAAGTTTTCAATTTTTGTTAAGAACTACAACTAAGGTATTTTCAAAAAATAATTCACTGCTAATGTTGATAATTGTACTATTTCGGAATTAAAATATGGCAAATCAATAACTGCACATAGCTAAGACATTATTGTTCGTTAAATATTTAAGTTATATCGTTATGAAATAACTTTGAGCAAGTTAAAGTTTTGGCAGGGCAAGTTAGAACATTTCAGATTCTTCTAACTAAAACGAATATCTTGTGCCTAGTATGTACGGAAAAAATACGGTTTACAAAACAAAGCAGATATCCTTAGACTGATAAGAAATGTAACTTAATAATTTATGTAATTAAAATTCATTGCATTAAGATTCAACGTGAAAATTGAACAACACTTATGTATATCCGGTTTATGGTAATACTTTATGCGTACAATATGCAGCAAAAGAGATTATCTAAAAAAATCATACTATTTTGACCATAAACACTTTTTTTTTAAAAGTTTCGCTAACTACATAGGTCTTACCCCATTTAAACCTTATCACAACACCACCGAGTATTTTAAAACAACGGTCCAGTTCAAGAGATGCTAATTTTACTAATAACCTTTGAAGAAGTTTGGAGCCCCCCTGATCTAGATAACCGCACGATAAGTATAATTCCAGAAAACAATGAGGTTTTTTTTAACCTTATCCCGGAAGGAAGCAACAAGAGTTGTGTAATAAGAGTTCAGCGAACGATTGTAGAAGACCATTGTAGTGGGTGTGGACCATACCATCCGCCTGTATACTGATATAGTTACCACATCCGTTTTAAGAAGAAATGGACAATTACAGCGTTTTCCACAAACTTATTTATTCGATTAAGCATATTAAAAAACCTCTAAAACTCAAGTATTTCTGGTTTTAAAGATGTATTTATTTTTAAATTCAATTTTAAAGTTAATGATACGTCACTCCTGTTTAACCTCTCTTAGCATAACAGATGACGTCACGGTTGGCTTTTTTTTTTTGTTCTTGGCGTGTTATTTCGTATCACGTTTCACTGTATCGCTTTTGAAACTGTGAAACGTGCTTTCATCCTTATCAAACTCTTTAAAAAGTTATGCTATTTTACAGAAACATGTCATGTTCATTCCAGTTAATTTCTTCAAACGTTGAACGATTTCACTCGACTATTCCGATCAGATCCAACAGTCAATAGTTCTGCAATAGCTCATACGCGCTCTAGTGTGTGTATTTTAACTAACAACCAAACTTGGAACAAGCAGTTTAACTTCCTTGATATGAACTGGTTACAAATAATATTATCTTCTTCTTTTAATGAGGTTTCGCAGAAATTGTAAGGTTTACTATTTTATAAAGTGTATTACAGCATAGATCGAAACGTCGCCAAAAACATAACAGTTGACGTCAGAGCTGTTTTCAGTGACGTACATTTTCGGCAAATTTCAAATGCATTTTTTGTTGAAATTAAACATATTTGTGAATAATTAACCTTACATTCGGAATCTGCAGCTTCTAATATACCAGAAAAACACATATATTATGAATTTCGCGTTTCATGCAACTTGTCCATTGTCGTTTATATGCGAGTAGATTGTATTTGATACAATGTGATTTTCTTGGGTCTTGTATAAAGCTGGGCATACACGAAAAGACTATGTCCCTTGAACCTGTATGCAGTATGAGTACTTCAACCAAATAATAACTAACACTTGTCCTAGATCACTCTTTTCTATGACATGGGGACAGCATATAATATTTATGGTTTGTGATCGCTGTTCCAGGTTGATCAACGTGATGTTTGGTTGATCAACGTATGTTTAATTGTAATTTTAAAAAATTGTACTGAAAAAAACTAATGCTTATTTTGAAATAGTTTTCTTAGCGATAAAAGTGGGAAAAAATTGTATTTGTGCCTACGTGAGGTAGCCTATAAGAGGGGCCATGAGGTTCTACCAATTACAAAGAGTTCATTTCTTCTGGGCCTCACAAGAATAGTTAGTGCCATTATCAAATGGGCCCATACGGATTGCACACCTAAGATGCCTTTAAGTAGCACATAGGTAGTAAGTACATTAAGTAGCACAGACATAACACACTTGTATAGATGTCCACCCAGATTAACCACACATTAAATATGGCCCATGCACAAAAATACTTAAAACATAAAATGTATCTAAAAAAAGTCTGCAGATTCACAATAGTCCATACACTGTTAAAACTGGAGGTGACAAATCGGTGCCGTTTGGCAGCCCGGGGTGAACCGGCGGTACCGATTGGCACCTCAACGTTTTGAATCGTCTTTGGGGTGCCAATATCTCCAAACGTTTCACCAGTAGGGTGACTTGTGAACTTGCGCATGCGCACAAGTGACGTCTGTGACGTGCCTTCTGACGTGTTTACAAGTTTCTTCGACACGCGCATGCGCATCGCGACATTTTTGTTGGCGGGCAGGCAGAAGTTGTTGTCGTTGAGAGCAATGGCGGCATGTAGAGCTGATAAATAGAATATCGCTTCAAAAGAAATATGGTAAGTTCCTTTATGCACTAAATTAAACTTGTTAAAGTACAATTTCTGTTTCTTAATATTTTAAAATACTTCCTTATAATTAAAATTATATATTAGTATTTTAGGGTTGAGTTTTTGGTATGCAAAATTTTTTGTGATTTGTGACTGATTCTGATTTGTGACAAGTGTAGCAAACTTTCCTATTTATACCAATTCTTTTTGTTAAAACTACATTTAATTTGATACTTTGGAAATTTTCCAATTGCTAAGTGTTGTGCTATTAAACTCAGTATAACTAATGACTAAAGTAATATTTTTGCTTTAAATCTTATTATTACTCTAGATTATTACTTTTTACTTAATCTTGGGTGATTTGCCTGGCTTTTATTTTGTAATTTTTAACTTATGGTCGGTTTTGTTTTGAAAGATCAGACGCAATAATTTTTTTTGTTTCGTGTTCTGTCCATGTGATTTCAAAGTTCTGTTTTTAACTTCTGTTCGCGCTTTCACCGACAATCACTGATTTAAATATTATTTGTTTTGAAAAGTAAATTGAATTAATGTTGTAATGCACCATTTTTGGAAACAGTATTTTAATATATTCTTGTGTTCAAAGTTTAAATTTGAAGTATAATAAGTGAAGTTTAATAAATATTTTTTACCTTGATAAAAGTTTTTTTTAAAAATTTATTCTACTTAAATATTGTTATTAAATTTTAATTTCTCTTGTATCTGGGTATTTTTTGGCCATCTTTCAATAAATTCCACTACACTGGTGAATACTTCACTCAATATAAGAAAGTTATAATTTGTTTGGTAATTCTATTTAAGCCAATATTTCCTCAATTAACTTGCTTCAGACAGTTGTATACTATAGTTTTTCACGCCACTGCATGCAAGAATAAAACATGCAGTATCGAGCATGTAGTAAGTTATACTATAATTATTTCCCTGTTACACATTAAGAATAATTTTAAATGATTTTTTTTATGAAAATCATTTTACTTAAAAGTTTTTTGCACATGATTATTAAACAATGTACAGGCTACACATGCTTATTTTAATCTTGTTACAACTCTGAGATATTATTTAAGACTAACTCGTCACAAAAATATATATTTGGACTTAGTGGGTTTTTAAAAAAAAAAAAAAACCCACAACTAAGCATAATTAAATATGATGTACTTTTAATTCCAGTAGTGCCCAATGCAGAGAAGTTTTACTCAAGGTTCAAGATAAGCAATTGAAAAATAAAATGGGCAAGTATTAAATTTAATTTCATACAATATTTGGAACAATAAAGCAATGTAAAGTAATCAAATACCCACTTGTGATGTTGATTACAATCGAACCTCGATTAAGCAACCCTGTAGTTTAACGACCCCTTTATATAAAGAAAAATATATTATTTTACTTGTAGAGTAATATTTTATAATCAAAACTCTTTATAACGTCCCTTTGTTTTAACAATCATAAATCGATGGTCCTTACAGTGGTGGCTGTAATGAGGTTCCTCTGTATTCACTTTTGATTTATTATAAGATTTTTAAAAATTAGCTGCTTAAAATTTTTAATTTTATTTAATTCAATATAAAACTATCAGATTGTCTGTCAAACATAATAAATTTTAAATGATAAATAAATGACATTTTTAGCTTTAAACTTTTTTAGTTCATACTTTTAGTTTTAATACATTTTTGATTGTTTTCCAAATTCTTGCTGCTGTTGTAAAAAACAACGGGTATTTACTGGTACAAGGGCAGTTTCACAGAAATTAAACTTAAGGGTCAAATTTCTAAACGCATTGAAATAACACATATAATATTATACTACATCAAATTAAAGCTGTAAGTCCACATATTAAAAATATAGGTTAAGTAAAATGTTTACCTTGCATGTGAATGTGCGTGAGGAAAATTGCATCTACTTTTTTTATATATATATTATACTTAAGCATCAAAGTGGTAAATGGACAGTCATTTTTCACAAGTATTGTAAGAAATCTAATTTTAAAAATGTGTTTGCCTGATGCTAAGGAAGATAATAAACATTTATAGGCTAAGTTGTACCACTAAGAAAGTTATTAATATAACAACGTCTTTTTTAAAACTAATTTCACATTTACAGCCAACACTGAAAACACATAAAAAAATTATATCACCAGTAAGCCATAGGGAACATATAATATTTTTAATTATCAATAAGCTCCACTTTAAACACCCTCATAACTTAAAACTTTTTTTAGAATTAAAATTTTTATATTTTAAACACTTTTTAACAATGTTCTGGAGAGAAAGGGCATTAAATTAGAAGACTTAAGTTTTTTTAGTAGTTTAACATGTGCTTTGTGTATACTTTCAGGCTGTGAGTTCACCAGCCCGTAGGAGTTCAAACAATTAAATGGCTTGATTGAAAGTGGCAAAGTTACATCTTGCCCCTCAGCAAAACCAACATGGCAACCCAACTTATGACCAGCATAGTAACTAGGAGTTGGAATAATTAGTTTTTTGCGTAACTAACTTTATATCAATTTTACTTGCGTAATACACTAATAACCAGATGGAATTATTTTGAAATTTGGATTGAATTTAAATTTTAACTAGTTGAGGTATTCTGTTTGAAGTTGAAAAATTGAAAAACTTTGCTGATGTGTGTAGTCCTGCCATGTGACAATTTGTAATGAAAAGCTATATTTGCTAAAGATTTTGTCCTGTATCATTGAAATTTGTTAGCTATTTTGTTTATAATTGTGAAAAAATATATTACAGTTTGCATGAAATTTAAGTGATTTGTTGTTTTTTTTATTCAAGAAGAAACAATATTTGGTGTAGTGTATTTTTAGGTCTGTTGTTGTTTAAAATACATTAACTAAAGATTTTATGTATTGATGGATTTTTCTTGATTCAAATAGAATGAGATATAAAGGTTTATTTAAAAGTCTTCAAGATGCATTCTTCGCACCTTTTTGTAAATTAACTTTTAGCTTTTTTGTGCCGAAGAGCGAATTCCTGCAGGATTAGAATAGAATTTTTATTTATGACCAGATGAAATTAATTTGAACTTTGGATAGGTGTTTTAAATTGCATTTTTGGACAATTTGTAATGAAAAGTTATTTGTTAAAGATTTTTTCCTGTATTATTGAAATTTGTTTGCTATTTTTTATTGTAATTGTGAAAAAATATATAACTGTTTGCGTGAAATTTAAGTGACTTTGTTTTTTTTATTATTCAAGACAAAACAATATTTAGTGTAGTGTATTTTTAGAACTGATGTTGTTTAAAATACATAAGTTAAAGATTTTATGTATTGAGGGATTTTTTCTTAAATTAAATAGAATGAGATATAAAGCTTTATTTAAAAATCTTCAAGATGCAGTCATCACAGTTTTTTTGTAAATTAACTTTTAGCTTCATAATAATTAGCTTTTTTGTGCCGAAGAGCGAATTTCTGCAGGATTATATTTTTTATTTACTTGTAATATGCCGATGACCAGATGAAATTTGAATTTTTGAAAGGTTTTTTAAATTGTATTTATTTTTGGCACTAGTTGAGTATTCTGTTGGAAGTTGTAAAAGTGAAAAAAATTTGCTGTTGTGTGACAATTTGTAATGAAAAGTTATTTATTAAAGATTTTTCCTGCATTATTGAAATTTGTAAGCTATATTTTGTTTGTAATTGTGAAAAAATATAAAACAGTTTGCGTGAAATTTGAATGACTTTTTTTATTATTCAAGAAGAAACAATATTTAGTGTATTTTTAAGTCTGATGTTGTTTAAAATACATAAACTAAAACAGCGTAAAACTTTTTTTTTATTACTTTATCAAATTAAACAAATGTAACAAAAAGCTTACCATTAAAATTCTCCACCTTCCTACAATCACTTGAAATTATTTATCTGTCTTATAGGGTTCTGAAATTAACTTCTCACCTTTTTAGACTCCTTTAATTTTTACTTAAAAAGAGTTTTAAAATTTATTTCCTCAATAATAAAAAAAGACTTGAACATGGTTTTTTCCTACAGAATTCAACTTAAAAATGGATAAAATCCTTGTATTTCATTATTCAAATCTACAAATCCAATTGAAAAATGGGGAGCAGCAAGGCGCCATTGATTAAGGGGTGCCTTTTTTCTGGGGTGCCATCCTTTCACCTCCGGGAGTGCCATCCTTTCCCTGAATTATGGGTGCCTTTATTCTTCCTTGGGGTGCCATCCTTTCACCCCCTGGGTCACCGTAAACTATGGGTGCCATCCTTTCACCCTAGTTAAGGGAGCCTTTTTGGCACCTGTTGGGGTGTCGCTGACGGGACAGGCCCGTTCACCCCTATAGGTGCCAAATGCCACCTCCAGTTTTAACAGTGTATTATAAGGCAATCTTCTACAGTCAATTACAAAAACAATTTATTTAAAGCGCATGCAATGCCCAACCGGTTTTACAACAAATAAACACACATACCTTGATTCACAGAAACTACTTACAAATATATAAAGGCAAAGCCCAAGTTAATATAAATCTAATTCAACTTCGAACTGCGCAAATAACCATAATTCATCCATAAAGGAAACCTTTTTAAATTGTACATTAGATTGCATTCAACAAGCATTATCATAATCGCCTTTTTACTTGCTTGCCGGCGGTAACCTTGTCCCTTCGTAACGGGCGTTGTTATGCAGAAATGGATAGCCGCAAGTGGCGAGCTGCACGCCCATAATTGACATATTAACCGGAGGTGAAAAGGCATTTGTTCCCTTCTCATCGCTTTATTGAATGCAGGGTTAAAGGTCGCATACTTAACATGGATAGAAATTTTTAAAAATATTTATATGGGAGACTCAATAAAATAGGGTGAATTGATGCTAACGTGCAGGTAAAAGATTCCGTTTTACGAACGATGCGGTTTTGATTAACATTCAACCAAAATGGCGGTTCCTTTATCTGCAGGGAGCCATACAATCCATTACTTTCAAAATAACCAAAATGAATAGGACACACCAACGGTACTCACGTTACACTCTTCTAATAAAAAATATTTCATTCCAATCTTACACACCCCGGATCTCCAGGGGTCAATGTCATTCCATAAAAAGTCTCAGTTCGTAACCACAGGAATGCAACATGGCGAATCTTCGAGTAATCTCCACTGGTTATACCCACCCACCAACGCCACTTTATGTTTTCAACTTAGCAAAAAGTTTGCATTTATGTAGTAAGCACAAAAAAGTACAAAGATGTTTTTTGTCTTTCTATTCATAAAGATGGTAAAACCGTGGGCTCTCAACGGATTGGCACATGAACAAATTATATGATGGATAGCAACAGATTGAAAGATTTTCAGTAAAAAGAACGAAACTTGAAAAGAGCTTTACTGAAGAGAATAAGCGTGGGATGGTGTTCCATAATTAGAAGAGTTAGCACATCGAACAATATACAACACTGTCATCAAGTAAAGAAGAAAAAGCAACACCGGTAGTTAAGGTACGCATGGCCCAATTTATAGGCCAGAAATCCTCCCGATCAGGCGATCAGGAAGAGACGACGCTTTACAAAATTAACTTGAAATCCTACACTGTCTTAACTCGATGGCGGTTTGTTTACAAACTAGTTAACCACTGTTAAGAAAATATAAAAAAAACCTTCACTTCCTTAACTGCTTAAGTGGTAAATCAACGCTCCAAACAGTGGTGGCAGCTAGAAAGTTCCACAATTCCGGGGCGATCTTACACTAAAATTTTTGACTGTATGCATTCATTCACCAAAGCATGTAAGCGCGAGATGCTACATCGTCAAGCATGACACGACTCAAGCCACGTTGGTAGAACCACTATATCCAGAGCCAATTAGCCAAAACCAGGGATAGGGCCAGGGTTGTTCTTGTAACAGTTACTTTTTCAGGTAACGCCGTTAGATTTTTCAGAAAGTAACTTAGTTACTTTCAGCTGTAACGAAAAATTTCGTTACTTTTCCGTTACTTCTCACGCCGCTTTCAC
>JAFNEN010002311.1:0-17382 GCA_019343175.1 Oedothorax gibbosus
CGTTCAATTCATTCTGTCACCCATGATAACCCACCATGATAAGTCCGACTATTTTGTCGAATTGTAGTAAGTTTGTATCTTAGAATGCTGGGAAGTTTCTATTTGTGCAAAGTTACGTGACCTCGTGAAAAAGGATGGTAAAAACAAAAATGACAACCAATCAAGGCTAGAGAAAAGATTTATTTTTATTATTAGCATTTCTGTTGCCACCCAATACCTGAAACATGACCATTTGCATTGTTTCAACACAACTTGTAATAACTGGGGATAATAAAAAAAAATTATTCTAAAAGTCAACACAATTTTTTTTTTCTGAGTGTATGGAATAAACCTATTGTACAAGTAGCAGAACATATAGTGCGTTAGAATAAACTGTATAAACATAGTTATAAAAGGATCTTTACAAACGAAAATCTATAATTTGGTTTGGTTGCATTTGCGTGTATTACATAGGACTTCCTTGATAGTCTAGTAGGTCTTGTTGCCGTAATCGAAATTCCACTAGCGAATAGTACTCCACTTGATAAATACACAATAACTTGTGTTGTAGCTCTTGTTATTATTTTGTTCAACCATTATAACCTGTCCCAGTCCTGTATCTTTAACTGTCATTGAGTTATGCCGGTTTTGGCAATGTGGATTGTTTTTGTCGCTTGTTCGTGTTGCAATGCCGGAATAAAGTTGTTTCTACTAACTTCGTGTATTAGGACTCACATACAAACACAATTCTAGTTCAGTGGCGTTTCTTCTCGGTCATTTTAATAAGTGGTTTTAGGTCTGAACTCTGAAGTTAAAAACAACCAGAAGAGGAACGATGTGGTGAAGTAAATAGGCTAGTCTTACTTCTCTGAGCTAGTTTTCGCTTTCTGAGGTTTTTTCTTTTTTCATTTTGTTTCCTCAAGTACTGAGGTAAGGTTTCTTTTTTCCCGTTTTGAATTCTTGGTTGAAGGCGTCTCAGGTGGCGTCCTTCGCACGTGTCAGCCATGGCCGATGGTACCGGGCCTATGGATGTTTCTTCAAGTGATCCCTGTGTGTTCAGACCCGACTTAAGCCCTCACAGTATCCTAGAACTTGCCTATAATGCGGGGTTTACTAAACATTTTGTTATAATTATTAATAGCATATCCGGCATTATCCCTCGATCCTATCCCATCAAGCTCAAAAAAGAGCTTGCTGCTAGTGTATCCAATCCAAAGTCCAATAAAATCATCTGCTCTACATCTGACTTTAAGACTGCAACAGAACTCCTGACGATTAAGAAACTGCTATCTTGCCAAACTCAAGCCGAAATAATTACTGAGAACCTTACTAGTAAATTTATCCTTTACAATGTCCCAGTAGGCATCTCTTCTAAAGACATAGCCGATGAGCTCTGCTCTGAAAATGATATCTCGGTATATGAAGTTAGACGATTCCAGAAAAAGGTCAAAGGTAGACTTATCCCATCCGAAACTGTCCTAGTCACCAGTATGGGCGAGCGCATACCTGACAAAGTCAAGTTATGGTACGAAATTAGACGAATAAATCTCTTTATCGACCGTCCTCGTATATGCTTAAACTGCTGTGCGTGGAATCATAACACCAAGTCTTGCCCAAAACCCAAGAAATGCTAAAGATGTGGGGACTCCCATGATTCTTCCAGTTGCAATAATGATCTCAAATGCCCAAATTGTAACAAAGCTCACATAGCCACTAGCGACGAATGCTTGTTTAAACAAGAGGAAAAAAAACTTTTTGAAGTTCAAATGCTCCAACAGGCTTACCTTTTCCGAAGCACGGAGACTGTATAACAGCCACAACAAAATCAACTACGCCAACATTACCCGGCCTAAAAGTGACTCCAGCCAATTCGTGTCTAAAGATGACATGAATTCCACTTTACATCAGCTTACCATAAGCTTTCAAAATACTTTAGTCAACGCTCTTAGGGACCAGGCTAACATGCTTGTTAGCATGTTTACGGCCTGCTCCAGCCCTGCTGGCTTAGTTCCCCTCTCATCTTCCTCTCCACGTTCCGAAGACATACCCAAGGACTCAGACCGTTCCAAGTCCCCCGACAGGAAAAAGCACGCTAGCGACAAGACGTTAGCGACGCACTCCTCGAAAAGCCAAATCCCTAAAGGAAGTCTAGTCCTTCCGTCCACTCAATCTGATCTCCCATATCCTCTTAACAAAAACCAATCCGGTGTCATTCCCCAAGGACTTGGTGGCACATCGGCTCAATCCCCAACTTCATCTAGCTCTAGTGTATCTCATCCGGTCCCACCCTTAGCAGGACATCTAATTCTCATGTTTTGCACTCAACTAGTTCGGTCACCAACCCGGTACCAAATCAACTGATCTCCGAAAAAATGGACATTCCACCCGCAACTTCAGACGCAATAGATCAAGCTAAAATAGCAGCTGCAAATCTATTGAACATCAGTCCATACTTAACCTAAACACCCCTGAGGCTTCCGCCCCCTTTTTCAAGTGTTTCCCCTTGTCTTTGTTCTCCTCTGAAGTCTGTTTTTTTTTTCTGTCTGTGTGTTTGATGTCCAGGTTACTCAATTTAAAAATTGTACAGTGGAACACCCGCGGGGTGATCAATAAACTTAACTATCTGACAAGTCTAAACTTCCCTGATTTCGACATCCTGGTTTGTCAAGAATCGTTCTTAAAGCCTCATTTAAACTTTAACATATCTGGTTATATCACTTACAGAGAGGATCGTCCCCTCCCCACTAAAGGTGGTGGACTTATTATTTCTCATAAAAAAGATCTTTCTAGCTCCAGAATCAACCTTCAAAATCTATATAGCAATGACATTGAAATCATGGCAGTCAATATTGTTTCCCCATCTCTTAAAATTACCATAATCAATATTTATTCCCCTAAGGGCAGATTTTCTGAAACCTGGCTCAATAGTTTAGTTGATCAACTTATTCCACCATTTGTTATTTTGGGAGATTTTAATATCAACCATCAATCATTGGGATCCTCTAATAGTTCTGTCGATGGTGAAAGGGTGGTCGACTGGATTGTTAGTAATAACTTAAATATTCTCAATACCCACCTACCTACTAGAATTTTAAATAATTCCTCTTCCCTTTTAGATCTTTCCATAGTGTCCCCAGATTTATATATTTTTTGCTCACATAAAATTATTCAAGATCCTTTTGATAGCGACCATCTTCCCATACAAATTTTAATTAATAATAACAACCCCATTGACGTCTCATTTCGTAAAGTTATCCTCTGGAAAGATATTGAAAAATATTTTAGTTCAAACCCTTCACCTCCTCCACATATTCAGTCCTATAGAGATTTTCAGGAATTTTGCACAACTCTAGTCAAGAAAAATTCGAAAGAAATTAAAATCAAGACTAAGAAATTTGGCCCTTGGTGGAACAGCCAATGTATAGCCTCTTGCAGGGTCAGAAAAGAAAATTTTTGAGGATAGCTCGCAAAACTTTAAACTTAACAGCCTGGATTCAATTTAAAAAAACTTCATCAAAACTCAGAAACCTGGTAAAAAACTTAGAGAGACTTTTGGAGCAATACATGTGAGGAAGGAGCAGACTCAAAAAAAATCTTTAAAATTATTAACAGTATACATAATAGAACCAATCTACCTCCTCAAAATAATCTAATTATTACCTCTAACAATAGTACAGTTTCTGACTCAGGCATACAATCTAACCTTTTCGCTCAACACTTCTCTGATCAAAATGACACGGTTCCTATCCCTTACACTTTCACCGAGAGTGATTACAATGCAGAATATAATTAAAATTTCACCCTCACCGAAATTCATAACGGTATCAAATCACTAAAAAACACTTCTCCAGGAAATGACCAGATTAGTGCTAAACTTTTAAAACTCCTCCCTCTTTCTTACATTGATACTCTTTTAGGACTTTTCAACGGCATCTGGAACTCCAATGAATTCCCATACGAATGGTCGGTCTCAAAAGTTATCCCAATCCTCAAACCTGGGAAACCTTCTCAGGATATTTCCTCTTACCGTCCCATTTCGATTACTTCAGTTTGCTGTAAACTTTTCGAAAAAATGTTGCTTTCACGTATCATCAGGTTTACTGCCTCCTCAAAATTCCATAACAACCTTTGTGGCTTCATTCCTCATAAAGACTGCAACTATGCACTGTCCTTAATACATCATAAGATAACCCTGGCAAAAAACGAAAACAAATACTGTTTTTTTATTAAACTTGACATCACGGCAGCATACGATGCAGTGTGGAGAGACGGGTTAATGGTGGTAAACTCCACCTAAGGCTAAATACTTCCGTGAGACCGATAGCAAACAAGTACCGTGAGGGAAAGTTGCAAAGAACTTTGAAGAGAGAGTTCAAGAGTACGTGAAACTGCTTAGAGGTAAACGGGTGGGCCCTCGAAATCCTGTGGTGGGATCATTCAGTCGGGGTGTCGCGTCGCAGGCTGGGCATGCATTATGGTACCCGTGAGGGGGCCGGCTCGGCTAGCGTTGCGTGGCAAACCGACGCATTTGTTTCCCATCCGAAGGACGCCGCAACCGGTTGGTGGACGGTCTTAAGAGCGAGAAACGGCAGGTGGCCGGAGGCGTGCATTTGTGTGTCGCCGGTTGTTAGCCATCTTGCAGGACGGCCCGTCCGCGACCGTGGCAATAAAGAGGCCCGGCTGGGCTTCGTCGTCTCCTCCTTGCGTAACGAGCTATACTAGCAGTCGCAGGAGTTCGTTGAGAGGTGCGTTCGCACGAAGCGAGTTCGTGGCAAGCATCGCTCCGTCTCCGTTGGTGATGCGAGGCTCGTGGGAGTGATTGACGGTTTGCGGCGAGTAGATCGGTCACCCACCCGACCCGTCTTGAAACACGGACCAAGGAGTCTAACATGTGCGCGAGTCAATGGGTCTTGAATAAGCCCGGCGGCGAAATGAAAGTACAGGCCGGCGGAGGTCGGCCGCATTCGGGATCCCCGTTCCCTCGCGGGCGGGGCGCACCGGAGACCCGCCGCGTTCCACTTGTGGAAGTGGCGGAGTTTGAGCGCACACGTTGGGACCCGAAAGATGGTGAACTATGCCCGGACAGGACGAGGCCAGAGGAAACTCTGGTGGAGGTCCGTAGCGGTTCTGACGTGCAAATCGATCGTCAGATCTGGGTCTAGCGGCGTAAGACTAATCGAACCATCTAGTAGCTGGTTCCCTCCGAAGTTTCCCTCAGGATAGCTGGCGCTCATTGAATTCAGTCTCATCTGGTAAAGCGAATGATTAGAGGCCTTGGGGCCGAAACGATCTCAACCTATTCTCAAACTTTAAATGGGTGAGAAGTCCGCCTTGCATGACTGAAGGCCGGACGAGACAGGATGAGAGTGCCCAGTGGGCCACTTTTGGTAAGCAGAACTGGCGCTGGGGGATGAACCAAACGCCCGGTTAAGGCGTCCGATGCGAGACGCTCATGAGACCCCATGAAAGGTGTTGGTTACTCTAGACAGTCGGACGATGGCCATGGAAGTCGGAATTCGCTAAGGAGTGTGTAACAACTCACCGACCGAAGCAAGTAGCCCTGAAAATGGATGACGCTCCAGCGTTGGGCCTATACCGGGCCGCTACGGCAGAGCTTCCCTCGTGGAGGTTTACGCCGCAGTGAGTAGGAGGGTCGCGGTGGCGTGCGTTGAAGGTGCCGGGCGTGAGCCCGCCTGGAGCCGCCACCGGTGCAGATCTTGGTGGTAGTAGCAAATACTCAAGTGAGAACCTTGAGGACTGAAGCTGGAGAAGGGTTCCATGTGAACAGCAGTTGAACATGGGTCAGTCGGTCCTAAGGGATCGGAGAAATCCGTTCCGAAGCGAGACGTCTGCCGAAACGCAAACACATGCTCGTGTTTGTCTCGCTGCCGACCGAAAGGGAATGGGGTTAATATTCCCCAACCCGGACACGGAGATAGGTCCTTCGGGACCAAGTGCGGTAACGCAACCGAACTCGGAGACGTCGACGGAGGACCCGGGGAAGAGTTATCTTTTCTTTGTAAGAGTTCGTGTCCCTGGAATCGGCTCGTCCGGAGATAGGGACGCTGTTCTCGTAAAAGCACCGCGTCTCTTGCGGTGTCCGGTGCGCCTCTGTTGGCCCTTGAAAATCCGAGGGAGATAGTGTAATTTTCGTGCCGGTCCGTACCCATATCCGCAGCAGGTCTCCAAGGTGAACAGCCTCTAGTCACTAGAACAATGTAGGTAAGGGAAGTCGGCAAGTTCGATCCGTAACTTCGGGATAAGGATTGGCTGTGAGGGCCGGGCTCGTCGGGTTGAGGTCCTGTAGCTCGCGGGAGCCGTACCGGGACTGGGCGGGACTGGCTGCTGTCAAAGGCAGTCCGGTTCTGCTCGGACCAGAGTCGGTTCTGCTTGTTGAAAGCCTCGGCTGGAACTGGTGGGCGGACTTCGGTCTGCACTGTCGGGCGTCGACGGGCGACTAACGGTCGACTCACAACTGGCACGGACTATGGGAATCCGACTTTCTAATTAAAAAATAGCATTGCGATGGCCGGTGAGCGGTGCTGACGCAATGTGATTTCTGCCCAGTGCTCTGAATGTCAAAGTGAAGAAATTCATCCAAGCTCGGGTAAACGGCGGGAGTAACTATGACTCTCTTAATTGGTCGGTAGCTTCGTCGGGGACGAGAGGGTTAGGCGCTGTGATCCGCCCCATTTGTCTGGTTTCCAGCAAAGGGTAGTGGAGCAGGGCCCGGACCTTTCTGACCTGCGAGGCGTGTGTGTGTGAACTGCACCTCCACGTGGGGCCGACTGGTAACCTAGTGAAAGCCTTCGGGGGAGTAACTAGGGCTAACGCAGTGTTAGGCACATACACACCCCCTCTTGGGATTAGCAGTCCCATCGGGGGGATCATCAACTAGCTTCAAGTACAATAAAGAGAAAAGACTGCGCTGTGGACAGCGGTGCGGTAGTTGATTTTGCCGGTGGAGTCCCTTCATCCTGCCCTGCTGATGATTCCGGTGCGGTTCTGCGGTTCCAGTCATCGTCAAGATCGTCGCAAGCTCCTCCAAGTTCTTCGCAAGTTCCTCCCAGTGCTAGTGCCATCCCGATCAGGACTCATGGCCCAGGTATGACTATTAACTCTAATATTAATAACTCTGTTGGTTTTGCAGCAAGTTCTGGGCAACCTCCTTTCAGCCAAGCTCCGTCTACTTCATCGGTGGATCAAGGTTTCACATGTCAGTCCCTGGCTGTGGAAGATTATTCCGGACGAACCGAGGCCTTGGTGTTCATCGAAGAGCGGCCCACCCCGAGACTTATCATCTAGAGGGACTAGCTCAACTACAGCCTAAGAAGGCGAGGTGGACCGACGCAGAAGTTGCACGTATGGCCGAGGAGGAATCAAGGATCATCCACGACCATCCCAAGGCGTCGAACATCAACGACCAACTAGCCATCATCTTTCCCGGGAGGACGAAAGAAAGCATCAAGTGTAGGAGGAAGAACCCTAACTACAAGATGGCCGTGGAGATTCAACTTGGAATAAGACGGAGAGAAGCCGAACCTGTCATCATTGGCGCCACCACCAGCCAACCGGCTACCATCCCAGAAAGAAGGAGTGCCGTGGTCACGGCCCAAGGACAAGACTCACTCCCAAGCCCTACTAGGAGGAGGACCGACCCCGCGGTCTACCAAGACGACTCAAGCCCCCCTAGTTCCCACCTAAAGTCCAGGAGCAGACCCAAGACCATGCATCAGGACCCTATAGGATTAAGTCCAAACCAGGATCGTCACGAGCGTCTCTCTCCAGCTCCAGGTGATGACGACCCCGACCCACCAGACGATGGATTTCCTCCCCCGGAGTCGGCACAGGACGAGACCCTCATCTACAATTGGGCGGACGACTACATCAACGAATTGCTCAGTCTCCAACCTGGCCCCCACTGTCCCTGGGAAGACAAGCTGGACCTCGCTCTAAAGATCTGCGCCATTGAACCAGAACTGGCAGTTCGATTAACGGAAGAATTCATAGCCGGCAACACCATCGCCGATGGAGAGAAGAAAGGGACAACTGGGAATCCCAAGAAGAGGAGGAAACCCAAGGTTAGTAACAAGAACACTCTCTCCCGTAGGAAAGCAAGAAGAGCGGAATATGCAAAGATGCAGAAACTCTACAGGAAAAGCAGAAGCTCTTGCTATGACAGCCTCTTCACCAAAGCGAACTTCGCGGAAGAACTCCAACCTGACGTGATGTTCGAATTCTGGTCCCACCTCTTAAAGGACCGTGTTGCTGATGGCTCCCCTGACATGAGTGCTCTACCTGCCGTCGGAAAAGTTATTGAAGACCCCTCATCCCTCACGCAACTCTTCTACCCGGATGAAGTCGGCCCCTGCAAGATGGCGTACAGCACGGCAGCCGGCCCTGATGGAGTCACCAGCAAATCATGGAACAAAGTGTCAGCCCGAGCGAAGTGCAAGATCTACTCCGTATGGCTGAAGACTAGACAAGCCCCCCTGAGCCTCATCGGTTCCAGAACCATTTTCATCGCTAAGAAGACAGATGCCTCAAGCCCAGCAGATGCAAGGCCCATCTCCATTGCCTCAATTGTATTGAGGCATTACCACAAGATCTTGGCCAAGAGGCTGTCTCTTCTTCTGGAAAACGTCCTGGATCAAGACCAACTCGGATTCAGACCCTTTGACGGCATCGGGAAAGGACTCGGCCGATTGGATTCGCTGATCAAGCACTCGATGGAAGACCTCCTCCCAATATCCATCTCCTGCATCGACCTGGAAAAAGCGTTCGACTCCGTTCTCCATCCTAGTATACAAATCTCTCTAAAGGCCATTGGAGTCCCTGAAGATTTCTCCGAGTACATCAAGTATATCTACGACAACGCTTTCACCAGCCTTTACTTCAAGGGAGTCCTCTCCAGTCCAGTCAGGCCGAGCAAGGGAGTCCGGCAAGGTGACCCCCTTTCACCACTCCTATTCCTGGTTGTGTTCGACAACATCTTGCGAGCAGTTCCAAAATACGAGGGATTCAAGTTACCTGAGATAGAGCATCCAGTCAACAAAATCGCCTATGCAGATGATTTGGTTCTTGTGGCGGATTCCCCTCTTGGACTTCAGAACACATTCCAGAAGATACAACCAGTCTTGGAGGCGACTGGGCTCAAGATCAACACCAAGAAATCCATTACCTTCCAGTGGCTTAAAGACGGAAAAAAGAAGATGATCTTCGACCACCGCCCCTTCATCCGTGTTCGTGGTCAACCCCTGCAAGCCCTCCGAATCACCGACCAGTTCAAGTATCTAGGGATATTCTTCACCCCTAGAGGAAAGACACCAGCGAAAACGGACCTGCGGGAGAAACTGATGACCCTCCAAGGTGCCCCCCTCAAGCCACAGCAGAAACTATTTCTTCTCGTGCACCATCTCCTGCCCGGGTTCCAACACACCCTTACCTTTGGGAAAATCAGCTGTGGTTTCCTGAAGAAGCTGGACATCGTCATCCGGTCCCTCGTGCGGAACATCCTCAAGCTTCCAAAGGACACCCCCACGGCGTTCTTCCACGCTTCCATCAAAGATGGAGGGCTCGGGGTGCCCTCGATGAGATGGAACATTCCAGTCCTGGCTCACAAACGAGGAAACTTCAATCGGATGATATACGATGGGGAAGTCGAGCTCAGATCTACCACTCAGGTGGCGACGAGATGGAGAAGACTCCTCTACAATAGCTGTGATGGCTCCGGATTAAGAGAGGCAAGCGCTGTTCCCCAGTGCCACCGGTGGCTATCAGACGGTACGTCACTGATGTCCGGTAGATCCTTCATCTCAGCAGTTCAAGTTCGATCTAATACCCTCTTCTCCCGGGCGCGGGCAGCTAGGGGTCGCCCGGAGAAACAGCAAGCACATCAATGCTCAAGAGGATGTCCCCAACCCGAAACCCTTAATCACATTCTACAAGTATGCTTCGCAACACACAAGCAAAGGATAAAAAGACACAACAACATCGTGGACTACCTACATCGAGGGCTTCTTCAGAGGGGATTCACGGTCCATACTGAGCCAAGGTTCGAAACGCCGGGGATCCTTAAACCAGATTTAGTGGTTTACTCTGAGGAAGTGGTGTCCGTCATCGACATACAAGTTGTGAATGACCAATACTCTTTAGAAGTGGCGAACAAGAACAAGATTCAGAAATATGAAGAACCTCTAAGACCCCACCTTCAGGGTCTTAGAAGCAAGTATAGTGTTATTGGACTGACAATCAACTGGCGAGGCATCTTATGTAGAACAAGCGTCGAAGAATTATTGAAACGGAGGATGATATCCAAGCGAGATCTAAAGATTTTGGCGGTCAAGACGTTGGAGGGGAACGCAAGGATCCACGGTTGTCATCAAGATATGACGTCCCACGTGAGTGGGCTGAAGAAAGGGGTGGGGTGACTGGACAAAACCGGTCCCCCTTGGTGCTCCCTGCCTCCTCAGGGATAATGCCCCTTGCCCCCCGGACGTTCGGCTTGTCCGGTGGCCCCCAGTGGGGTTTATTAGATTAAGGCCTGCACTGGGGGGGAGGGTTGAAAAAAAAAATAGCCAAATGCCTCGTCATCTGATTAGTGACGCGCATGAATGGATTAACGAGATTCCCAACTGTCCCTATCTACTATCTAGCGAAACCACAGCCAAGGAAACGGGCTTGGAAAAATCAGCGGGGAAAGAAGACCCTGTTGAACTTGACACTAGTCTGATTTTGTGAAGAGACATGAGAGGTGTAGTATAAGTGGGAGGTGCTTGCACCGTCAGTGAAATACCACTGCTTTCATCGTTTCTTTACTTACTCGGTTAAGCGGAAAGCGACCCGTAAGGATCACGCTTCTAGCCCCAAGCGCGCTGCCTCCTTGTAGCGCGCGATCCGCTCCGAGGACAGATTCAGGTGGGTTGTTTGGCTGAGGCGGTACATCTGTCAAATGGTAACGCAGATGTCCCAAGGCGAGCTCAGCGAGGACAGAAACCTCGCGTAGAGCAAAAGGGCAAAAGCTCGCTTGATCTTGATTTTCAGTATGAATACGGACTGCGAAAGCAGGGCCTATCAATCCTTTTGACTTTACGAGTTTTATGCAAGAGGTGTCAGAAGAGTTACCACAGGGATAACTGGCTCATGGCAGCCAAGCGTTCATAGCGACGTTGCTTTTTGATCCTTCGATGTCGGCCCTTCCTATCATTGCGAAGCAGAATTCGCCAAGCGTTGGATTGTTCACCCACTTATAGGGAACGTGAGCTGGGTTTAGACCGTCGCGAGACAGGTTAGTTTTAACCTACTGATGACTCGTCGTTGCGATAGTAATCCTGCTCAGTACGAGAGGAACCGCAGGTTCGGACACTTGGTTCATGTGCTTGGTCGAGAGGCCAGTGGTGCGAAGCTACCATCCGTGGGATTATGACTGAACGCCTCTAAGTCAGAATCTTGTCTAGTCGATGCAACGATACCGTTCGTACCACGCGCGTCGGTGGGCAACTTTAGCCGGGGTGTACATCTGTCCAGACTGTGGCAGGCTACCCTGGCGACGAGGCCTATCTGGTCCGGAGCATTCTCCGGGACGCCTATTTTGTGCGTCCTTCGCTCTAGATCCAACCCCTCTGGGTGCGATGCGCAGGTGCCAAATCGTCTGTAAAAGACTTTAGTACTAGTCCGGGTGTTGTACAGTGACAAAGACCTCAACAGATTAATTTTTAAAATTCAGTTAACCCTCAATAACATAAATGATTGGTGCAGAATCTGGAAATTAAGTATCAACCCTTCAAAATGTGAAAGTATTAATTTCTCAAACAAAATGGTGAAAACTTCAAATTGGTTTCACTTCAATAATCAACCTATCCCCACAGTCGACAATATTAAAATTCTGGGCATTATTTTCTCTACAAGTCTAACTTTTAAACATCATTTCAACTACTTAAAGAAAAAATCTATTAAAAAACTTAATGCCATCAAAGCTATAGCTTCTAACTCTTGGGGCACTAGGACCTTCCATCTCATAAAAATTGTTAACTCTGTTATTAGAACCTCCCTTGAATATGGTTGCCCGATTTTCTTAACCTCCTGTAAGTCTGATTTACAAAAACTCGAAATCATCTACAATCAGGCTATCAGGATTGCAACTGGTCTTCCTCGCTGGACTCCAATTCCAGTTCTCCTACAGGAGGCAAGGGTTTCTCCTCTGTTTTACAGGCACCTCTTTTTAGCTCAAAAATTTTATCTCAAGCAGTTTGCATGTCCTAAATCTGATCTCCCAAATATTTTTTCGAATCTAGCCAAAGTGAACCGTCTTCAACGTCCCATTACCCTGGGAAGACACCTCAGCGACCTCGCTGTCAAGTTAGGTATCAACACAAATTACATTCTCTCCAAAGAATTCCCGAGCCCTAAAAACAACAAGTTCCGAATACATTCACATAGCTATCCTTTTCAGTCCAAAGACCTCTCGGATTCCACAATTGCTAAACTTTTCTTAGAATATAAAAACCAGTTTAGTGTATCCACAATTTTTATCTCAACAGATGCCTCAAAAACAAATAGCTCGTGCAAAATCGCTGCCATTGACTTTGCTAATAATAGTACTGTTTCAGGTAGTATTTCAAATATTAACAGCATTTTCACAGGTGAAATTCTGGCTCTTATCCTTGCAGTGATTTCTTATGTTAATTCAGATTCCTCATACGTTATTTTCTCTGACAGTTTATCCACGATTTCGGCCCTTCAGTCAATAAATCTAAAATCCAATAGTGCAATCATTACTCTTCATAACCTTATTCTGTCTAAATGCGACCTGTGTAAAAGCCTCGATCTTGTCTGGACTCCTGGTCACAAGGGCATCTTGGAAAATGAAAGAGCAGACATTGCAGCTAGATTGGCCCCAGACAAAGTTATCCTTGAACTGGTTTCACTGGAAGATATCTCTCAGACCTTAAAAACCATTTCCTTTAAAGAAGGCCTCAAGTTCTGGATCGATAGTAAATACTCCTCATCTTTTAGCCATTTGGCATCTGTCAAAGCAAAGCACCTGCTTCTCCCACCTAATAGGAAATTTGATGTCTTGCTATCTCGTTTTCGAACGAGATCTTTCCCAACAAATTCTAAACTACATAATCTAGATCCTACTATTTCACCTGACTGCCCTTTATGTAAAGTTCCGGAAACTATTGATCATGTGATTCTCTCGTGTGATCGATTCAATTTATCTAGAGATCGGTTCAGAGAAAAAATGGGGACTCATCCACTCTCATTTAGTTGGATTTTTGATCTGTCCGAAAGAGCTTCTTTTAAGACGTACGCAACGATCAAATTCATAAGTGATATCCTAAAAATTCTCCAACCTTAGGTCTTTTTTCGTGTTTTATTACAGGGTTTTTTCTCCCCCCGGATGACTGAGATGAAGCAGCCATTGGGCGAGCACATATCTCATTTCAACCAAATCAAATCAGTTCAGTGGCGACGAGAAGTTGGAGTATGCGAAGTTGTGTTCGTGCTGCGTAGCTCGTTCCTGTTGTTTCATTCCGGCTGTAAAATATGACGTTCGGGAACGTTTCGGCATTCGACGCGGCCGTTGAGCCATGGTCGCAGTACCATGACAGGTTGGTTCAATTTTTCATAGCAAATTCCATTGAAGACGAAACCAAGCGTCGTGCTATTTTTCTGACAGTCGTTGGTCCAGAAACATACAGCCGTCTTACGGACCTGATTTCGCCGGACTTGCCTACAAATAAGACTTTTTCCGAGTTGGTTCAAGTTTTATCTAACCACTTTGAACCGGCCCCTTCCGAAACTGTGGAAAGTTTGAAATTCTTCCGCCGAGTTCGTCACGCCGGCGAGTCTGTTTCAACGTTCATTGCGGAGTTGAGAAGATTGGCAAAGTTCTGTAATTTCGGCACATTTTTAGATAAAATGTTGCGAGACCGTATAATTTGTGGCATTGAGTGCGAGGACATACAGGTCAAACTCATTGCGGAACTTAATTTGACACTTGCAAGGGCGGTAGAAATAGCTGTCGCTATGGAAGCAGCTACTCGCAGAGTTGGTGACATGAAACCTACCAACAGTGGGGCGGCAGCTAATGATGTTCACTTTGTGAGGAAACACGCTAAACCTGTCCTAAAGAAGAAGCAGGATAGGTTTACTCCTGGGAAACCGTCGGGTTCAAAGACCAGTGCCAAGTGTATGCGTTGCGGTAGTACTGACTCCCACTATTCTTCAGAGTGTCCCCACATAAAAGCAACATGCCATTCTTGTGGGAAGGTGGGTCATCTAGCTCGCATATGCCAATCTGCAGCCAAAGCTGGTTCCTCTATACAAGAATTCAAGTCAAGGCAAGCTGTCAAGAATGTTCCAGTTCACCAGTTGGACCAGCCACCAGAAAAGTCGGGTATGCAACAGTATGATTTGTTCACTATTTCTTCTTTGGGAAGTGCTCCCCCTCCGGCTAGAATCCAATGCAGGGTGCAGGGGTCGCTCATCGAGATGGAAGTGGATTCTGGAGCACCGTTTGCGCTGATAACTGAAAGCACTTACGAAAGAGTGCAACACAGATTTCCACCCTTGCAGACGACAGATGTCTCCATGAGATCCTACACAGCTCACCCAATCTGTGTACTCGGAATGGTGGATGTCAACGTCGAATTTGATGGGAGGTCAAAGAATTTGCCGCTGCTTGTTGTCAAACAAGGAAATGTTAACTTGGCAGGACGCAATTGGATCTATCCTCTGTCCCTGATGTCGGTGTTTGAGAGTGCAGTTCCCAATTCTGAAGTAAATTCTGTTGAATCTCCTCGCCCATTTCTGGGTTCAAGACCTACTCTTCAATCTGTGCTTAAAAGACATGCAAGCTTGTTTACCCCAGGTGTTGGTGCCATCAGTGATGTCAGGGTCCACCTGTCTCTAAAGCCAGACGCAGTGCCAAAGTTTTTCAAAGTTCGTCCAGTGCCTTATGCTTTGAGAAAGAAAGTAGATGAGGAGCTTGATCGGCGGTACTGCTAGCGTATTCAGGCCGGTCTCGGTTTGGCGGCTTAACTTTTGCAGCCAAGTAGCGGAAACGTACTTAATTTGGTAAACATTCCAGTTCAACTCAGTAGATGTTTACATCAATCCTGTTGCCAAATATCAAAAACTAATTTATTTTTGAGTTGGTTTGTTTGAAAATACACTAATATAAAAAAAATAGTATAGCGTGAAATGGGTTTATTTTGAAATTTAGGGTTTTTGTGTGTATGCGAGTATTTGTTCGAAATGCAACGTGGGTAAGGTTTGGTTTTATAAAATGCACTTAAATCTATAGAGTGGTTTAAGGCTTATGATGTATTTCAGTGTTTGGTTTGCTTTTTGACAAACGCTTTAATCGAAACTACCAAATGTTAATTTTGTCGTTCTTATCTGTCCGATGTTTCCAATAGTTTTTTTTATGATTTTTTTTAATAGTTTTTGATGAATTTTTAAATTGAAAGTAATTATATTATTATCTTATCTTATTAGAGTAATGATGTAACGAAATATGCGTAATTAAATTCCTTTTTTTAAATATAGGATTTTTTTATTAATAAGTATTTTTGTATATATTTTGTATTATTTTATTATTGAATGAATAATATTCGATTTTTTTTAATTCAGTGTTGGATTCCTTTTTTTATTATCAATGATATATTTGGATTATAATCGGCCGTAGGCCGATTATAATACTAAGATAGCATTGGTGTTGTATATTAGTGTACTCGTACATTTCATTAATGATCAAAAATCCCTCAAAATTAAAAACTTAATTAATAACTTACTAACAACTTTGGATTAAAAGTAATTAAATAAATTATAATCCAAACGTAGTTTCACATGTCTAGTTACAACAATCGACCCCAGCGGTTTTTTTAAAGTATATCACGTCTCGAGTGGCCACAATCGACGGCCCGGAGGATTGCCGAGTAGCCACAATCGACGGCCCGGAGGGGGTACCAGCGTTTTTTTTAAGGATATCACGGCTCGAGTGGCCACAATCGACGGCCCGGAGGATTGCCGAGTAGCCACAATCGACGGCCCGGAGGGGGTACTAGCGGTTTTTTTAAGGATATCACGGCTCGAGTGGCCACAATCGACGGCCCGGAGGATTGCCGAGTAGCCACAATCGACGGCCCGGAGGGGGTACCAGCATATTTTTTTAAGTGTGTCATGGACCGAGTTCAGTGTTGGGCATTCAATTAATCAATTGCCCCGACCGACCGGTGTTGGTCGGTCGGGTAGTCGGTGTTGGTCTATTGGTCGGGATGTCGGATCGTCGGTCTTGGTCGGGTCGTCGGTCTTTGTCGGGTCGTCGGTCTTTGTCGGGTATTCGGTCTTGGTCGGGTTGTCGGAGTTAACATTAGTTAATTGTTAATTGTTTACTACTGCAATTAACAATTCATTTTCACAATTACAATTAATTGTTAATCGCAGTTTTCCACAATTACAATTGATTAATTGTTAATTGCAGTAGTAACAATTAATTAATTGTTAATAATTAATTGCTTTTGCAATTAAAATTTCCCAACACTGGCCGAGTTTCTACATTCGATTGTCGAAGAATTTCCGAGCTTCACAACACGCGGCGCAGATGGGATAATTTCGTAACGTATATGTTATATTGCTACAACATTTTACTTTTTTGAAAAATTAAAACATTTTTTGAGCTTTCAAAAAACATGTTTAAAAAAAAAAAAAAAATCGTATGAAAAATATTTCCTACGCTCCACAAACCCCTCCCCTAAGCAGAAGCAAAGAAATTTGGAAATGCCCAAACCCAGAATTTCTTCCCCGTAAAAAAAAACCATACCACAATGACAAAGGAAAAAGCCCCCATCTGGAAAAGCAATAAACCCCGCTACCAAACAAAAAAAAAACAAGTAACCACCATGTAAAAACCCCAACCCAAAAATATATGTCTACCAACCAAAATAAACTAAGAGCTGCGTAATTTTTATTCTAAAATTAAATTAAACTTAAAAAATTTTTAACGTTTTTTAAAAAAATATTGTGTTAAAAAATTTTTAAAAAACATTTTTTCCCAAGTGAAATTTTCTGATGCCGGGGGGGGAAAGGAAAATTTAAAAAAAAATTTCGTAAAATAATACTAAATGTAGCAACCCCCCTTTTTTTCTTTTTTAAAAACGCCAAAAGTCGCCAATAGCATTCCCGGGCCCGTAACCCCTAGGGGTTTTTCCGATTTGGCTTCTGGAAAAAGGGATCATCGAAACCCGTCAAAAAATTCTGTCTGGGGGAAACTCCTTTTGTTCCCGTGCTGAACGGGGCAAGGTTTCGAATCTGTAGTGACCCTTTAAAACTTTACTGTCAGACCTGGAGCGTACCTGCAGCGGGAGGGGACAGACCTGGGGCAGTAACCCCCTGCCG
>JAFNEN010002312.1:0-24185 GCA_019343175.1 Oedothorax gibbosus
TCCAGATCAAAGACATCCAGACGCATGTGTTTGAAAAAAACCTACGATTTGGCGAAAACACCGGCCGCTATTGCATCGCTTGGCGGCTGCCAAGTTTTGTTGCCTTTGTGGCGTTTGATGTTGTAGTGAGGACATAGCCTTAAAAATTCGATATTTGTTCAGTGGCGGCATCTATTTGCAGCGGCGTAAACTATATCCTGTAAAGAAAAACTGTTTTAGTGTAATCTTCTTCTAATTATGTACTGAGACTGGTGACTAATTACTGGTTTCTGACTGACTGGTTTCAAATTACTATTAATATTAGTTTTATATTAGAATTATGGATGTTGGTGTTGAAAAGGGATCTGGTGAAAGAGAGAAGTGTGTGTTTGTGGAGGGTGGTGGTGGGGGGGTGATCTGTCGATCAGTTTATATATTTTCTTGTTAGTGCTACATTAATAATTATTAATCAATAACTATTATAACTAAATAATATGTATCATGATATCAAAATGGTTCTCACAGTATGGACGTCCTATAATGTTTAATTAGATAAAAATTAAAAGCAATGCAGCAGCTATCTACTTCTCAACTCTCTGTTTGTTTACTTTTGATCATTACTTTTGACAACTTCAAAGATTGCTTCAAAGATATGGATTGCTTGATTATTTCGTTGATAACGTTAACGTCAATATTTTGATTAATCATTTGTTTAACTAGTAATCAAGTGATAGTTTCATTAAAACACAGAGGAACGAAAATCGTACTTGTCTTGCTGAATTTTTTTTGTTCCTGGTTTAATCTCATCTCAGGATCATGAACTGTTTTCATATCGTATTATTATCGTTATTGCTTGGAGCTTTTTGTAAGAAATACAATTTTATTTTAATCTTTTATTAACTATAAATCAAATAATGTTTGAAAAAACTTGAATTTATTCGCATTTTATTTATCAGTATTCATTTATTCCATCGTCTTTTTGTTGTAACCAAAAATATGTGTGTTATGGTACTAAAATGTTAACATGTTTGACTTTCTTTTATAAGGCAAAGTTCAAAAATGTATGTCTCATTCCGAATTTTACTGGCATGACAGTTAATGATGTATAAGAAATGTTGCATTAAAAATGCTAAGTTTTTTTATTCCTATTTTTTTAGTAATTGCACATTTCCTATAACATAAACCTCAATATCTTTTTTTAAAAACGAAATTGGTATATAAAGAAATATACAAATTTAGTTAATAAATAAACTATTCATTATTCAAAGTAAGTATCATTCAAAGTAAGTTAAAAAAAAACAATTTTAACTCTTAAATATTAGGAAAACTAAAATCCATATTATTTTTGTAAGTTTATTCTTTCGTTTTTAGTTCTTGTCACACAGGCGTCTGAAGTACAGAGGTCTAGTGTCAAAGGATCAGGTTACGGCTGTGTCTGCACAAACTACACTTGCGGATGTTGTGCTCATATTGAAGCACCAAGAGTAGGACTCAATGATACAGGTCAAGAATCACTGATTTTTGACTTTTTTATAGACATTCTGAACGATAGTTTTGTCAGCCAATGCTTCTTTATATTGTTGACAGCTGGAATATTATTAGGATAGTCAATGTAAATAAAACCATAAAACAAAAGTTAAAAAATTACCATAAATTGTTTTATCTTGGTGAATAAATTTTTTTATATCAAAATTGTTATTTTATATATAATTTATTTGTTTGATGAAGAAAATTTTAACTAAAATTTTTGGTAGTATTAATGTGAACCACTTGTTATTAGACACTGGATAGTTACGCATGCACAACCTATTGAATCGTACCACATGAGGTAGGAGCCTTCAAAGAAGCAGTGCATGCTGGGAAGTATGACGTAAATGCCTTTAAGGAAGTGGTGCATTCTGGGTTAGATTCATATTCAAAACATGTTATATTTCTTCAATATATTTACTATGGTTTGGTTTGCATTAAAAAGGATATGCAGTAAAAGGAAAATATTTTTTTTCGTTGTATTTAATAAATTGAAAAGCCTCCAGAGAAAAACAAATGAACTGCATCTCCCCCATCAGTTTCGGAAGACAATCCCTGTGTAATTCAACAATGTTTTCTGATAAATAGTATTTGAATCCACTACGTTTAACCGTAGAATTTTATACATGCATCTTTTTTCCAATACAAAGTCATGATGAGACATCTTAAAAAACCTAAATATAGGTTGAAAATCAAATTTGACAAAAACCCAAGCTTAAAGCTATGAAGTTATATCATTCGTTGGTCCTTCAAGGAGTTGCTAGGGCCCTGAAGGCGAAATTCCAAAGTGGAGTACAGCGCTATGGGAACTCCTCACGCGATTTTTGCACAGGTTTGAGTGAATAGGACATACCTGTATAATCCTTTTTAGGACTAGGAGGTCTGAAAAATATTGCAAAAAGCTTCTGGATTAAAAATAAAATACTTGAATGAAAACCACAGAGGACTTAGGACTCCAGAATTTTACCACTAAACTTTGGGAAGACTTGCTCTAGACAGATAAATATAGTTAACATGTTTTAGATATTGGGAAGGTAGGATGATTCTACTGCCGTGGGCAGGTAAACTGCAGTAACCACGATAATGAATTGGGCCATTTTTTTCTGAAATAATTAGTCTTTCAGTACACTTTCTTATAGTTTAGACTTATTGAGTGCTTGCAGCAATGGTCCAAGTCATTAATTTAGGTACTGCAGTCTATTGAGGACATCCCCGGTAACATTGTTAGATGGTTTCTATGTCCATAATCATGTGTAACAATTTAAAATTATAGGTAATTCTATCTTTGTCATCATTATTAGAATAACATATTAGTTGGTCTTTATAGCAGGCTGTCTCACAAGTCCTGTTAGCCGGCTAGGCCCTAATTCAGTTTATATGCTAATGCGTAATCACAATATCAGTAAACTAAAAATCTGATACTACACTGTTTTTTGCCGATTGACTGAAATCGACTACGTGATTGTTTTGATCGATGTTTATAGAAGCCAATAATTGCGCAAAAATGATACTATGCAAGTACATCATTCTGAAATTACACAAGTTTTGAAGGGCCCAATAGGTTGTGCCTATAGTCTGTTCTAAACGGCCTAAAATTTTTTTTGAGATGAAGTCGTGTGGATCCTAGTTTATTTTCAAACTAATTTATTTAGCTTATTACTTATTTTATTCAATAGGTTGTGTGAACCTTACTTACCTGCCAAATGAATATGGAATTCCTTCACTGTAACCATTGACACTCTTACTATATACAACGAAACAATATCGGGTAAGATTTTTACTTCGTCAAATAATGTGTAAAATTTATTTGTAATTGAAGCTTAGTGGAAGACTGCTAAGGACTTTGAAAATTGAGATTTTTGTGTCAATGAATATATTATAACTTCTTTAACGAACAATTCCCTTTTAATTTGAAGTTATATATTTTTACGGTTGCAGTTCGTTTCAAGATCTGAGTGCAACGAACATTTAAAGCCATTTCTCGTTCACTTTTGTCACTTAGCAGTTTTCACTAAGCTCTCAATTTCAAGTTATTTTAACGGGCTTATAACTAAAGCCAATTATTACAGACAAAAATACGGATGATGTTTAGGTAGCTTTTTTTTGAACACTGAATTTTAAAATAATTTAAAATAAAAATAATTATCCTGAAACAACCATTAAAACATGATAATAGTTTTATGATATAATATTTTCACACAACTAAAAAATATATTAAAAAAGATTCAATTGTCTTGTTATTTTAAGTTAACTAAATTTCACTCGTTTTACAATAATAACAAAAATATATATTTTATCAAATTTTATTTAGAGCTTTAAAAAATTATTTATAAGATGTTTTTCAAAGATTTCATGTGTATTTTTAAAGCTAAATTATTAATTTTGATTTCCTTAATTCCAAAGAAGCCCTTCACTTCATTGAAAAAAAAAAGGGCTTTATAAGTGCAGATTGTAGTATGTTACAACTTAGTGCCAGTTATGTTGTGATGCATATTAAAATTTAATTGTCTTTGTGTTTTTGTATGCTCTACTTATTCAACCTCGTACCATACATTTATTATTCATTGTAATGAGTTTGTTTGAATTTATGTACAAGGATAAACCTTTTCAGAAGACAAATAAATGAAAGAAAAAAACAGACAAATAATTCAAACAAAATTTCAGCTGCTTTTAATCGCCATACTAAGTTATGAAATAAATCTGGATTTTAAAAATTGGGTGCAATTT
Organism: Oedothorax gibbosus; assembly: GCA_019343175.1. Taxonomy (NCBI): domain Eukaryota; kingdom Metazoa; phylum Arthropoda; class Arachnida; order Araneae; family Linyphiidae; genus Oedothorax; species Oedothorax gibbosus. The sequence goes on from JAFNEN010002312.1 coordinate 4,234, forward strand.
TTTTTAACTTACACGTAAAATATCTAAAAATTTACTGTTCATTTCATATTTCGGCTAATTTTTCCACAATTTCGAATTTTATTGTGGATCTTGAGTATGTCTTAGGAATAAGAATCTTCTTTCATATTATTCCTATTATAGTATCAGTTTCAATTTTCTAAATAAATGTAAAAGTATTTTCATTTTTTAAGCACCAATTTAATTATCTCTTACCTTAATATGATATAGATTTTAAATTAAAAAACCAAACTATTTCTGTTTTAATCTTCTACTATGTTCTAAATTAGACAAAATCTTCATGTAAATTATAAGTTAATACATAATAATTGCATTTTTTAAAATCAAGATTTTTTAAAAAAATTTCCATTTAGCCCGAAATCCGCCACCTGTTTGCTTCGGAGCTCCAATCCTAAAAGAGTATGCTGACTTGTGCGTCCATTTTTACGACATCGACGTGTCTCGCACCAAAATGCATGGCTGTGCTAAGTTAGAAGCTAGGCTACATAAAGTGGTTGTTGGAAAATACGAACTGGGGTGCTTCAATTTTGGAAACTTGAGATGGAAGGAATATCATTCTAAGCTTATCAAGAAGATATTGATAAAGCAAGGGGTTTAACAAACAATAATTGAATTATTATTGTGTGCTTGGAATTTGAGTTATTAATTTTTTGCATATGTCTACCTTTGAGATAGTAAATCCGTGTAAGCTAACACACTTTCTAGAGGAAAAGCGGAAGTATGTGTCCTTTTTTCTGCTAGCCTCTGTTTAAAAATCTGTTTCATTTCTCCCGCCATGTTGAGGGGTCCCAAAGAGTTGTGCACAGGATTCGAAATGAAGATTCACTAGTCACAGAAAAAGACCTAATCCTACAATTTTTCGACTTCAAAATAAAGTTAGTCCCAGTTATCGTGACCAGGTTTTTTTTTTAACTGTCACTATCAATTTCTTATAATTGTTTCCAAAACCTTGCCGAAAATAATCATCTTAAAATCCCAATCTTCAACAATCGTAAATGTGTCCAAATTCTTTATACTAAGACCTTTAAATCGTAAAACTTTGGCGATCAGATTCCATTTTTGATTTCTAAGATTTGGATCTCCAGCTCTCCTGAAAATGCAGCACTGTGGTAATTCTATTTGTGTCAAACTATGGCAATCTTACAAGTTGACGCATAAATTACATGACTAGCCTTTTTTTCCATAAATATTTTTCTCAAAAATGCTCCCAGATAGTATGCATTTGCTCCTAGGTTTTTCAGTTAGTAGCACAAATTGCTCCTAAAATTGTCCATCCAATTTCTAACACTGGTTGTATGGAATAAAACAGTGCTAAAATCTTTTTTAGAAGTTTTATATCAGTCTATTGGAAAATAGCTTTTAGAAAAAAAATTAGATGCTAATAGTACTTTTGTGATTCCTAAACCTGTATAAATTTTTGAATAGTTCTATTTTTATTCATTGAAAAAATTTTTATGACAAACTCAAACTCCCAAAATCTCCTCTTAGTTCTTCATTATGTTCTCTTCCCTAGAAAATGTGCAATCGTGCACGGTTTTACTATCTGTATGCCGTCTATTGTGTATGGTTTAAAAGATCACTTAAGTCCTAAAAATAATACTGATTGTTGTAAAAGTTATTATTCTTTATTTAAGTTTATAGAAAAAGTTCCGAGTGCAACGGTTCTCTTAACTCTCTATTTTATAACTTGTTTCTATTCATGCTATTGATTTTATTTCTGTTTAACATTGATTTATTATCTGCTTAGAGGGAGAAATATTATTTCAAAACAAATATTTGTTAATAATTGAAGGAAATATCACATGGATTCTTCTAACTTAGTAATTGACAAATCCTTAAAAAGCATTGCAAAGCAAATATTTTACTATTTTGAACAATTCTGTCGAAAGTTATGTAATACTATTAGATTTAATTTATATAAATTTAAAGATATAGGTTAAAATATTATTTAACTAATTTTATAAGGGGGGGGGGGTGAATTATGGACAATAAAAAATGCCAAGTTAATTCCTGAGGCAGAACGTATATTACATAAACATGTTATTTATTTCAATTAATGGTAATATTCTGATTATTATATATTTAAACTTTTTTAAAATATTTTTTAATATTTACATTGAGCTTCTTTTGGTAAACAAATTGTGTTTTTAAGCTGTGTACACTCTGTTTGTATTTATCAATTCAATAATATTGAAAATGCTCACTTTAATATATTCTAATCACTGTAATCTAAAAATGGTTTTTATATTGTTTTGACTCAGTACATTGATTTATGCTTTCATTTATTTTTAGTTTTGTACTTTGATTTATCTGTTTAATAATAAATTGTTTTTTTTACAAGATGTTGTTGGCTATTTGAATTTGAATAAAGCAAGTTTTGCTAATAAATTCTTAATTTACACTCTAGTAGAAATATATTTATTGTAGTTTAGTTTTTTTTTATTTTGTATGTAATTTTTTTTATTATTTAAAAAGCAAAATCAAAACAGTCACAAGGCCCATGAAGTAACTTTTTATGTTTAAAGTAGTTATTTAGAGTTTAGTTTAGTTTGAATTATCGTCGCACTAGAGCTACATGAGGGCTATTGGCGACGGGCGTCGTATTTTAGAACCACAGTCAAGTGACGAGCCGACACCTGAGTAAGCACCCAACGCAACCGTTAAGAGCGACATTAACCCAATCTGTAACTGATAGGGCGACTCGACGAACAAACGCCCAGAAAAGCATATTAAGGGCTCCCCGGTGGCTGAGAGGTGTAGGCGACGAGCCTCTCACCAAGAAGGTTCTTGGTTCTGTCCTTATCGTAGCCATACTATCTCGACGTATTCGTGCTGGTGAAAAAAATCCTTTAAAAATCACCGGGGTGCCCGAGTACACTGCGATATACGTGCTCGTTAAATCCGTGGAGTCGAAAGTCCCGACGGCATTAGCGTACGATGTCGCTCGAAGTTCCGTTAGGTGCCCGCTCAAGTGTCGACCTCGTCACTTGACCAGGGTTCTAAATTACGAGGCGTAATTGTCTGTGTTAAAGCTCCTAAATGAGGTTAGAAATAGGCAGCCGGAAACGATTACATTACAGAATATTAAGATGCCACATTGTTAACGAATCACAGTTACATATTCTACTAGCAATACCATACATATACTACCCACGAATACTATCTTCAAATTGCTCCAGCTACAAACGTAGCTCCAATGGGCATGTTCTACGTCGTGAGTGGCAATAGTTCCACAATAATGGAAATATAGTTCCGATTAAATAATCAATGAAATGGGCGGAGCTTACTGTGTCATGCCACTAATCACCACAACTACGAAACCAATGAAACAAGCCAAGGGGGTTGTTTCACGTCGATGATCGCAACAGCTCCAATGCTTTGTTTTCATTTGTTGTCTGCAATTACTTTTGCTTTGGTATTCGAAAATGAGTTTTAAAAGAATATTTTACTTATTAAATTTCTTAAATGCCAATTTCTTGCTGTGCTGTTGGTAGTTCAAAACATTTGTTAAAGAAAGCTTGCATAGAAAAAAAGTATCTTTTCCTCTATATCGGCCATTTTGAGAGTGAAATTGAAGCAACCAATGATATCACAGTACAAAGATAAAAGGGAAAAAAAGAGCGTTACATCATCTGAAACATTCCCATAGCGGTTTCATTTGAACGACCGAACCGAACGTTGTAGTTAGGCTTTCTATACTTTTATTGCACATTAGTCAGTTAAATGATTCCGCCAAACGGATGATATTAAGAAATTTGGTTTAACTGTGTCTGAAGTATACATATGGCACCGTAGAGGTTGGTTGGTTGGTAGACATATATATTCAGGTTTGTGTACTTGGTCAGAGACCCGCTTATAAACTTTCGTCCAGTAAGACACAACACACACACACACACATAAGTGGATCCATCTAATTTTTAGAGACAGAGGCCAACTAGAGGACCCCCAGAATTGGCTTGTCACCCCCAGAGGTATTGATTTGGTATGGGAACTTGGAGGACTTTGTGACCACGACGGATTTAACGTGCACCAGTCACCATTAGCGTACACGGGGGTCTTCGGAAGGCAACGGGACTCGAACTCGCAACCTTAGGGATGCCAGTCCAAGGCCTTACCGACCAGGCTATCCCGGGCCCCCGTAGAGGTTATTTTCGCTGAAAAAAGTTACGGTTGAAGCGGTTACATCTATTACATTTTATCTTATTATAATTATTTTGTTTTAAATTTTTTATGAATTCTATAAAGTATTAATATAATTTCTAATTTTGATATTTACAAAGAGCTAGACATTTCATATCATAGCTAGACATACATTAAATGTTAGAATTTATAGTTTATAAAGTCTATTTACAAAAAATTATCTATAATATTGTGTATATATTGTAGCTCTGTACTTCAAGCAAATCCAAATTGTTGTCCAAAAGGTTTTTTTTAAACTATTTTTTTTTTAATTTTAAAGAAAAGAAAATACAAAGCACGCTTATTCAATAGGAATTCAACTATTGAGCATTGCTTCATGAATCAACTTCAACTGTAGATGTCTAGTTTTGGAGAACCATTCCCTCCATTCCCATATAATAATCAGTCAACATTATCACTTGACACTATCTTCTCTAACTATTGTACTTCTGGCTCCAAATTTGCTGACTGACAAGCATTCTAGTATAAAATTACACTGTGTCAGGTTAAGGTTTAACCACACATATAACTTAATGCCACATTGCTTGTACAATAATGAAATAATGATTTTTTTTTGTAGTTTACATATATAAATTTTTCATCTTAAAATAAATTAATTTAAAAAAAACGGAATTGTTAACCGATTTTACTTTATTAGTAACAACGTAAATTTAGTAATTGTCAGTTATTGCGAACACTATATGATTTAGGAACTAATATAGTTTTTTTGAGGATTGAGTCTATATTTGAAAATTGTGATGCAGCGTGCACAAGGTTTAATTTCAGGATACAAGTACGATATCTATATTACAAACATACTTTTTTTAAAAAAAAAAGTATACGTTTAAATACGTTTAAAAAAGTATACGTTTAAATACGTTTTAAAAAGTATACGTTTAAATACGTTTAAAAAAGTTTAAAAAAGTATACGTTTAAATACGTTTAAAAAAGTATACGTTTAAATACGTTTAAAAAAGTATACGTTTAAATACGTTAAAAAAAAGTATACGTTTAAATACGTTTAAAAAAATATACATTTACAAGTATACGCAGAATTTTTTATCATTCCGTGCAAATTAATTATTTTTTAAGTATATCGATCCGTACACTATTTAATTTAGCGTATCAAAATTTTAAATTCTTCCTGTCTTGACCCAAAAGTTGTTTGATATACCATTTCAAGGATATTTCTTTACAGCTTTTCTTGTACAGCTTGTTAGCATAGGTCCTTTTTTATATCTAAGATAAATGGTTTCGTTTTTAAACATCGTCTGATAAAAATTATGCATATATTGTTTGTCTTTGGATACTTATAACATCTCCAAACTTTTTCTTGCAACATCCGCAAACTTTTTCTTATAACATCCACAAATTAAAAATTAGGCTCATTACTAACATATTTTTTAGATTTTCTATTATCGTATTCTGTACTTCTAGCAGTACAATATTAAAAAAAACTTATCAGATATGTTATCTGGTATCAAAAACTATTATGAAGTCACACGAACAGTTTGAAAGGATTTGTCGTTCGGTGTAGACGTTATTTCTGTGAGTATCTATTGTGTTTACATTACTTTGGAATAGAAATTTAAAGTATATTGTGCTAAAATATGGAACTGTTACCCCCGAAATTGCGTGTTTTGCCGCGATCTAATCAGTGGTGCACCGTACCGGGTCAAGAAAAAGTTTGGGACGTTGATTCGACATCTTTGGAATGGTCTCTTAGCCTAGCTTATTTATCTTCCATTGCGGATAAAAGTGATAAAAGCGATTTGATATGCAAAGCATTTAGTTTGAGTTACATATATAAGAGATGGTTTTATGCTTACAATCCATTTAAAAATCGACATTCTATTTTTTCCAATTTTGGATTCAAAAGGATGTTAAATATTATGAAATCGAGATTTCATGCTGTGATGGAATTTCCTAGGCAAGAAGATATTAGTTCCAGTTTATTGGAAACGGCGGCAAATATGTTTAATTGCGTTGTATTGTCATATAGCATTGATCTTAATGGTGATTGTGAATTACTTTATGTTTATAAAAGTCGTAGTAATTTAATGGGTGATCCAATAAAAATTGTTGTTTTCACAAAAACTGTTAACTCTACAACTACCGGCTTATCAAGTACTAAATTTGGATTCGGATTGAGTTTGGCATATTCTCAACGCTTGAGGCATGATGCTATTATTCATATACTTAGAACTGCTAAAATATCCGAGGAAAAAATTTATGAAATTAAACGAACGGATTTTTCTGAGCTAAATTTTTTGAAGTGTGTCTTCAATGCTGGTTATGAGGACATTTTAGTTTCCATCTACAGGTCATCTTATTTGGTCTTACGGGTTTCAGAAGCTGGTTTTGACAAGGATCCCTGTTCTTTAGATGAAAACGGGTTGTCATCTTTTTATTACTGCATGGGTCTACCTAAGTGTAACTATCTAAACATATTATATAACTTCGTCACAAACAAATTATTTTTGACCGACTATTCTGGAAGTGATCCTGATGTTAACAGTTTGCGTGCTTTAGAGAATGTAAACACGGTTATTTTCAATGACAATTTAAAATCTAACAAGTTCCAATCATTAGGTGAAAGGAAGGATGTTGCTCTGAAAAGATGTCAGGAGATTCTGTTGTTCAACAAATATCAACGAGAAGTTTCTGAAAGTGTGTATACTATCAAAACACAACAACTTGGTATCGTAGGACAGCAGAAAATAATGCTTTCAATTTTAAAAACTTACCGTAACTTTTTGCGCTTTCAACCACCTGGAGATAATCAGACACTTTTTTTCCGAGGATTTAAAGTCTTTTGAAAATTTTGTCTCACATAGTGAATATCATGAAAATGTTGATGTTTTCAACTGCCTACTATTTTTTGAGAACTTATCTACCCTAATACCATTGATTACTCCAAACAATTTAAATATTTTTAATGATATTATATCGAGTCTATATCTATCAGTATTAAGCAATGAAACTTTCCCAACTTATAAGCACCAAATCCATTGTACCGATTGTGAACTTTTGGCAATTGACTGTGAACAAAATCGAAATAATTGCAGATTTATACCTTTCCACTATAGAACGTGCTTCATATCCCAGGCAGAGAAGTTTACACAATATCTTATAACATTTCCTGCAATTCATCAAGATACGAAAAGTGTATCATTGCTGGACATCCTCCGAACTAGCTTGATTAACTATCCGGAAATTGTAGATGAGTTCCTTGTAATTCGATGTGAAATTTATTTGAAAGTCGTAAAAAATGTGCAGCTTCAAGACAATCCAGTCAAAATCATGCTCATAATGCAAAGAGACACTACAAGTCCTTGGGGAGATATTTGGAAATAATACCGTTAGCATATCTGTTGTCAAAACCTTAATGCGGTTTTGCATACCTCCAGAACTTGTTAATAAGCTTTGCTCTATTAGAGACAATACTCTTTCCCACTATCGTAGAAATGCAGTAAATGGTAGACTAATGATTGAAAAGGATTCGCACGTAGCAATAGATACACAGAATGAGCTCTCTGATCTTCATTTTGCATTTGAACCAGTATTTATTAGTCAAGCTTTTAGAGTAAAAGAATTTTTAACAAAAAAAGTCAGAGAAGTTTCATGTAACAAGAAGTTTGATCATATATACAACGAAATGAACATACAAATTCAAGAGTTTATTAAAACACGAAAAGCAAAATGTGACGAACAAAATGTTTACCTTGAATTTTTATTGCACAATATACTTAAAGTCAATTTCGTTTGTTTGGAAACTGGGAAAAATATCTTATCGGAAGATGCACAAATAAATTTAGAAACAGTATATTTCTTACTTAGCTTCATCATTCGTCATTACGAGAATTCCTCTTCACATGAGGTGAAGTTATCTGCTAATGAATTGAAAGTAATTTTGAAAAGTGTTAAAAATAGCACTCATCTTACGGATGCAAGATAGATGAAATAAAACGAAAAATGAAATCTCATTTAGAATTACAGAATCGAAATTGAAATTTTCTTTAAAAAAAACTTTATTGTGCATTAACTTTCCTCACATAATTTCGCTCAATGATAAAATAAAGTGCTTTGCAGAATTCAACGCAACGAAAGGAAAACTATTCAACGTTTAGTTGAAAATACGTTGAAGGGTCAATAGATCGCCTAAAGGAATTCAAAGATAAACTGCAACAAGATGGTATTCACTCTATCTTAAATACTGATGAGTTAGAGAACACGATTTTACCTGTTAATATTCGAACAGGTTTAGCAAATGATATTTGTAAAAAAACAGAAAGGCTTAAATAGGGCTTTGCAAACTTTAAATTCGAGGCTTATGCGGTGTTAATAAGTAAGCTGTTTCCGATTGTAGAATTTGAAGACATACTTGAACCTTTTGTAGAAAAGGAAGAGCTGATGAACATGCTTCTGAAAATAAATTTTCCACTAACAATACGAAATAAAATAATTCGAAACCTGAATATGAAGTTATTGTTCTTGATCGACAGAATTGATAATTTGAAATTAATCCTAATTTTAGAAGATGTAATCTCCGTCATCTGTGGAAATCCCGAAATGGAAACGAGATTGTACTGTCAAGAAGCACATTAATTTTGTTATGGTACAAAGATTCTTGAGGAAAAATGATGTACAAGCTTCTTCAGAAATGCTCCTCTTTGACTGTCTAAACATTTTGGAGACCAGAAAAGATTTAAAGGACCTATGGGAAAAGACCAACGATCTGTTCAAGGGTGCAAATATTGCAGACTTTTTGGCGCATGGAAATCCCATTCTTCAAACAATTGGTAACATTCTTAGAGAGGAAGATTTGCCGTCCGAATTCATTGGAAATATCATGGAACTGATCAAAGACGTCGATGCGATGAGAGCACTTTCAGAAATGTGGGTGAAGACAAAGTTGTGCAAAGAATCTAAGTTTCTTGCTGCTGTTGAAAGCGATGAACAAGACGAGCATATGGATTTACGCAAGAGGATAAAGAAATGCTCTAGATGGAAAGAGTATGCAAGCCTTTTACCACTAAAACGCTAATTGGTAAGTGACAAAATTCATTATATTTATAAGGTGGGGTTTATTTTATCTTTAATTTTAAAAAATATACACTTTTCTGAAACTCAAAGTGTTTCACAAAGTATTGTGGGTTTCTGAAACACAAAGTATTGTGTAAAAATATGGTAGGTAATAAACCGTATAAATTATGCAGCAAAATTGCTGAAATTAACGACATCAATAAAGTTATTCTTAATTAAGAGTACTGGTAAAAGAAATTCAACCATAATTTGTAATTTGAGTAATTTTGTAGGTGAATATTTGTTTTAGTGGAAATTAAACTTGTTTTGGGAGTCCGCAGTTTGCATTAATTATTTATTTCGTTTATATACAACTCTCTTTTCTGCTAGTTACGAAATTTAAATGAAATTTTTTTATTTTTTATTTTAACAACTACTTTCCCAACACATGAAAATTGAAGACACAGTCCCAATCGAATGAGTCCCTTGATTTCTTTTCGTTTGATATTAACTTTGAGCTCCGTTTTTCATTATTTGACTATTTATAAATATCCCATCACTTAAGCTAAAAAAGAAAAGAAAACGTTTTGGGTTTTTTATTACTGTCCAATACAGATATTTTTATCCATTTAAAAAATAAAACAATGCTTCAGTTTGCGACAAATAACTTTCTTAATACATAATAATACTTTTCCCTTTTTCCTTCTCGCTCCCGTGAAATATAGGTTATTTTATTGTCAGGGTTGTCAATATCTGAGTTTTTTTCATGAAAACCCCAACTCATTTGGGTTTTGGTTTTTTCCAGGGTTTTAGGGTTTTTTTCTTCAGTATTTGAATGTTTTTTCTGGGTTTTGTAGTTTATTTAGAGATTTTAATTATTTATTTATAATTTTTTTTAAACTAAAAAACAATTAATCTTATAACAGATGTTTTATAAATTTGAGCATATAGGAATACAGAGTTAAATGTATGAGAATTGAATGATCTTCATTATATGGTATAAAGCATATAAAAGGTACAATTCTGAAAAAAATATGTGCCTAAATTAAATTATAATAGAGAAAAATATTCATTCATTGTTTCTGTTTCCCCTTCAAAAGAAGCTCTCCCCCACATTTGGAAAGAGGACCTTTCCAGTATTCTCCTCATTCTAAACTATGTTAACTAGTTTATAAATGTTCTTTAAATTTATAAATGTAATGTCTAGAACCAAGTATTGTTTGTTTGTGTCTGTGTAAAATTATATAAACCGGGATTATTTTAACAATAGGAATTAAATTCGAATTTAAAAAAATGAAAAAATGATAAACCCGACGTTGCACGGGTGTACCCTTAATAACGGTGATTTGTTTTTTGTACAGGTATTTGTATTTGGTCCAGGTAGGAGGTTAGTATTATGTAATGGTGACTTTTGGCGAGTTTTTAAAATTTTACAATGTAAAAAATTAATATCTAATAAATGGAATGTAATCGTAACGTAAGGTGTGTAATTTATTTTAATTGTACCCATTTAGTTGCATGAAACATGGAGTGGAATGTTCACCATTTTTGGGGATTTTCGCTGTTAGGCAACGTAACACAAATCGCCAAATCGCGACACAGCTGTTTCCGTCATACAATTCGATAGGAATAGCAAACGTGCCTTTTAAATTTTCAAGCTTAAAGCTGTCGGATTTGTGGTTGGTCAATGAACTTAGGCATGAGTAAAAACATAACAAGAACACTTTATTACAGTTTAGCAAGATATTTATACAAAGGCAACCTATCGGTGAGAAATGGAAAATAAGTGATTACATAAAGCGCGCTATCTTCTCCAACAATCTCCACCTGCGAATTATGGAAATACAAAACAATTTTATAAAACTAAATCAAATTAACTTCTTTAATACAAAATGACAATTTATAAATTGACAAAGCTTTCGTCATAAAATCAGAAACCATCTCATTAGTACTCACATAGTTTAACTTAATAACATTACTTTCTATTAAGTCCTTCACAAAATGAAACTTTAAATTAACATGTCTGGTTTTAGTTGAAGACTTACAACCCTTTAACCAATTGATCGCAGATGTACTATCTGAAGACACCCAAAAACAGGTTCTTGGACAAATTCTGAAAACCCAATTCTTTAATGTAGTTTGTTATCCATGTTAATTGTTTGACAGTCTCTGATATAGAAAATAACTCCACCTCACATGTCGACAAGCCAACACATCGTTGCTTGTTGCTATTCCAACTTACTAGAGATGAACCAATAAGAATAATACCTCCTGAGAATGACTTTCCACCAGTGGCATTACCCCAGCTTGCATCTGAGCTAGCTTGAACGTAACTAATATACTTATCATAAAATAACACTTTCTCTTTAGTACCTTTAAGATATCTCAAACCTTCTTTAATAACATAAAATGGCGCTTTTCTGGCCTTTGGGTTAAATTGAGATAAATAACACATCACGAAAGATAAATCAGGTCGCGTCCGACTTGAAAGATACAATAGTTCACCAACTAATTCTCTATATTCCGTTTGATCTACCAACTGATCTGTCGGATCGAAACACCTATCCTCACCTTTCGCTATTGGAAGTTTCACACTCTTGCATTGATCCAAACCATACTTATTCAATAAATGATCAATATATTCTTTCTGCGAGAGGGAAATTCCAGTAGCGGAAGTGATAATTTCAATTCCCAAAAATTTATTTGAACTAGTAGTTTCTCTTCAAATCGAATACACCTTTAAGTTTCATTAAAATATGATCTCTAATCTTAGAATCATTACTAAACACAGCCAAATCGTCTGCGTAAACACAAATTACCACAAAACTGTCATTGTCGTTTATAAAAACACGCCCAAATATCAGAAACAAGAGGATTTAATCCAATTTTTAGAGTTCAGATCTTAGTTTTAGGTACCAATTTCTACTCGACTGTGGTAACCCATAGAGGCTCGCTTTATTTACATACTTTATCCTCACCAAACTGTTTTTCACATCCCGGAGGCAATGACATGTAGATAGTCTCATCTAAATTACTATGAAGATATGCAGTTTTTTATATCATAAAATTTAATATCTAAATTAATCTTGCAGCAATAGCTAGTAATATTCTCAAGGAGTCAATATTCACCACAGGTGAATAAGTTTCAAAGTAATCTACATTTTTAACTTGATTAAAAGCAGCAGCACAAAGTCTTGCTTTGTACCGTTTTTGACTACTGTCAATGCCGTCCTTTAAAGAAAAAACCCATTTACTTTTGATAATTTTCGAATTCAATGGTTTATCTACAATTTCAAAAACATCATGTCTTTCTAGAGATCTTAATTCTTCCTGAATTGCGCACTCCCAATTTAATTTATTTTTACTTTGCTTAACTTCGGCTATATTCTGAGGAATGTCTTCGGAAGTTAAGTTAACACTTTCTTTCCCCTTTAAACGTTCTGATCTTCGAAGATTTAACTCTACCTGCGCGTCTTTCATCTTCTAATCTACGCTGGTCAGATTCTTCCTGTCTCTTCTCGTTAGTCGAACCCAACGGTCTACCTGGTTTCTTAGAGTGATTAGGATTAGAATTCCGCGATTGACCATTCGGTTCCAGATTAAATTCAATTACACCTGAATCTTTGTTGTCATAACCACTATTTATATTCTGAAACAAATTACCTATAGCTGTTAGTTCACAAGGATTATTTTTTAGAAAAACACTACCATTAATTTGCTCATTGAAATTGATTACATTAGGAGTCATGACCATTTCCAAACGATTATTCATTAGTTTAGCAGTTAATATAGTATTACCAAAACTATCAATTATAAACACTTTGTCATCTTTAGAAATAATCTTAAAACCTTTTTGCATTAACGTTGTTAAAGATAACAAATTATTTCTCAAGTCATTAACAAGTAATACATTTTCCATACTAATTGCAGAACCATCACAAAGTTTAGCTTTTACAACACCTATACCCTCGGATTTCAAGTTGCTATCAATACCAGCCTGAAGAACTAAACCGTGATTACTTTTAAAGTCACTAAACCATTTAATATTGTTTGACATATGCGAACTAGCACCCGAGTCAAGTATCCAAATATCAGACATACCTCCAGCAGATTGATCAGCAGCGGTTAGGGCACATTCTCGGCGATCTTCGTATGCTGGATTAGAGTCTGGGTTGCGTCTAAAGGGATGCTTCTTGCCCTTTTCCTCTTTGTTCTGTACTTCTGGCTTTCTCTTCAGAAACACTGTCTCGCCAGATGTCCTCTTTTGTGACAGTTCCAGCAGATCACACTATCCTTACGGCGTTGCTGCACAGATCCAGTCATGTAGGCTCCTTCTTGCCTCGGATTACGATTTAGCTCCAATTCCTCCTCTCGTAAAACCTCCATGACCTCCTCAAGAGTCTTTTCACGTTGAGTCTTCAACATCTCCCGGATCTTGCTGAACTTGCCTCGTAGACCACGCACTGTATAGAACACCAGCTCTCTATCAGTTATCGTTAGTCCGAGTGAAGCACACTTGACACTTAAGCCTTTTTTCTCTTGCAACATAGTCTTGAACAGACTCTGAATCAACAAGTTGTAAACTTCTAAGTTCGTTGCCAGCATCAAGCTTTCTATCCTCTAAAGTACCGGTAAAGTTCTTTGCAATGCTACCCAACAGTTGTTTTGCATTCAACTCGTTGGCGTATTGTAATGCTTGCTCATCACTCAAGGACAGTTTGATGTAGGCTACTGCCTCAGAGTTCTGCTTGGACCACTCAGACAGCTTAGTTTCATCGTAGGCGTATCTCCTTTGATGACGTCGCTTAGTCCACGCAAACATAGCACCGACTCGATTTTTAGCTTCCAGACCAGGTAATTCGTACCTGTCAAAACTGGTATAGCAGGATATCTATCCATGTTCCAATGCCTCACAATTAACTACACGCTAATTGACAATTTAGCATTTACACTTAAATGATCACCAACCAACAACCCGACGAATCCAAACCACGCTCTGCTACCAAATGTCGGATTTGTGGTTGGTCAATGAACTTAGGCATGAGTAAAAACATAACAAGAACACTTTATTACAGTTTATTACAGCAAGATATTTATACAAAGGCAACCTATCGGTGAGAATGGAAAATAAGTGATTTACATAAAGCGCGCTATCTTCTCCAACAGGCTAGCTCTTAAATTTTAAGGTTTAATTGTCCATTTAGGTTTTTTTCAAGTTTTTTTTTGTTTTGCGTTGTAGAAAAAACCAACCTCGGCTTTTTTTGGGTCGGGTAAAATCATAATAACCCTGTGGATTTTCCTATATGGATATCTTTTTTTTCTAGAAATTTAATTTTTAAATAAAATTTAATCTAAAAACAAATTGAAGATGAATATTTATAATGTTCATACACATAGTTTTTATAATTTTCAGGATAAAAAGGAGGCACTTTTATGGCCGTTTTCTTGAAAATTATCCGACTGCTAAGTCATTGTGAATTTGACTTTTAATTTTTCAATAAAATAGTACTCTTAACAGTCAAAATAAAGATTAAATACAGACTATGATTGTTAATGTAGTTTTTTTTCTAGTCCTGCATAAGTTCTGCATCTGCAACTTCTATACCGGAAATATTATTCTACAATCAACTATCGACGGAAGACCAAAAGCAAATGGAACTTGATTAGAAGTCAAGAGCATAGAAACATCTTAAAATTATTACGTTTTTCTGGCTTTGAACTGATAACGAAATGACTGTAAAATGTTTGTCGAATTAAACTTCAAAACCAAAGCTAAAGTATACACAGTTGATGGACATTAATTTTTTCTGTAATGATGTTGCTAATCATCACGTTGTGTTTTAAAGATAATAATTTACAAATTATTTTATGATTTATATCATTTGTACATACACTTCTCAAAACAATTATGGGGGGCACTTTGCGCACTTTTGTTAACCGTTTCAGTCCCAACATTTTATTTTTTATTTTAAAAATCAGATTTAGATTTATTATGCATCCATAATGGAAATGGTAAAAAAAAACAGGGGGGAGGGGATCTTAATTTTTTAACTAAAATTTAAGAGAAAAAATGGAATAATAACTTTTAAATAAATTATAACAATAACTTTTTAAAAACTTTATTTGTAAAAATAGTTAAAGTCAAATTTTAAACATATAAAATGCAAGCATGAAGAATTTAGGGTCAATTTATTTAATAAAATTGTTTTAGAGTGAATTTTATTTGACCATGTTTTTCATAATTTTATTTAATAAAAACAAAGATTATTTGATTCTTCAAAAGACATGATTATTCCATCTAACAAGATTAAAAGAAAATTTAACTTTAGTGAGAATAAGAATCATAAGCTGGAAGCAAATGGAATCATTGGGGCAAAAGGATTTAAACCATGCGCTCCCCTAACTGGTTGGTTGTGTTAGCTGGTTTATTGTTTCGCTCGAGGCGCGCTTATACCAGTCATAATCCATTGTAGATAACCCCTAACTGTTTTGGTCAGTGTATTTCGAATATGTTTCTTCAATGTTGATGCCAAAAGGCTATTCAAAAACTTGATTCTGCCACTAATGTTTCAGTTGTATTTTTTTATCATTTGTTAAATGTTGTTTCCTTAAATTGCTTTAGAACTGTTACAATATTTGTTACCCCAAAAAAGAGAAAAGTTGAATATTCTTAATACTTATAAGAAGTAATCAATTCTAAAATATTCTATTTAAAATATATTTTTGATAATCGTTAATAAATTAAATAAATTAAACGTATGTAGTAAACGTAGTTATGTTTTTGAATGTGTATAGTAAAGGCTTACTATTACTGAAGCTTAGATTTTCATGAATGTTACATGCAATAACTCAATTAATAACTTACGATAAATATTGTGATAATGTAAATAATAATAAATGTGTAATTTATTGAATAAGGATTACATTGAAGAAACTAAATTTACAACAACCTAAAGTTGTTAGAAAAAATATGTACTAACGTCTTAATGTACTTACACTTCAACTATAATTTCTTACATAAAATATGCAGATTGTATAATTTTCTTTTGAGCTTAAGATTTTTTTTATTTCAGTGTAAATATATAAACTAAAATATTGTTTGTCTGCTAAAAATCCAAAAATATTATTTAAAAAATTCTTAGTAAAATTAAAATATTTTGTTAAATAAAACATTATTTTCCATTTGATAAATAAATAAATATTTAGTTTAATAAATTCAAGAATATTTAGTTTCGTCATATCATGTCTCTGTTTATGATCACAATTTTTCTAATAGCGTGTGTAATGTATATCCCTAACAAAAAAAACTTTGGAAAAGTAAACATGCGCGCAAATCTAAAAAAAAACCTAATGCATTTATTTTATAACAAAAACAAGTAATTATGAAAGTTCGCTCGCTAAAAAAGCTATGATATACAAGATTGCCAATCTCTTGTTTAAAACTTCTTGGACATTATGAATAGTATAATTTAAGTTCCGCTCCCATAAAAAGAATTCGCTGTTGGAGGTTGGTGTCCATCTCAATCCACCTTAAAAATATTCAATCACGCAAATGAATTTAAATTAATCTATAATCAAAATAACGAAGGATATTTAAAAAAAAAACCTTTAACAAATATATGATCGCAATACATTTATATCTATATCAGGGATCGGAGTAACGCGTTACTTGTAACTCCGTTACTTGTAACAGTTATTTTTTTTAGGTAACGTGGAGTAACGCCGTTACATTTTTCAGAAAGTAACTGCAACTTAGTAACTTTTAGCGGTAACGAAGTAACGAAAAATTGCGTTACTTTTCCGTTACTTTCCCAAGGCTGTTTGATGCTTATTTTGAAATTCCACTCCTAAGAAGAGAACATTTGGCATTCCCGAAATATGAGCTTTTCTTGGGAGGGAAAAGGCAAAATAGAATCGTCCACTTTGGCTGCTAAAGGTGTGACGGCAGCTTTCAGCCAGAATTGTTAAAGTACGAATGTTTCTCCTTATCTGTTTACCTTTCCAAATATCACATTATGAGACCCGTAATTACAGGCAGCCCTACTAAAAATGACCCATAGAGATCAGTAGAAAAACCTACCGACATCAATACAACTTTATTGATTTCTGTGGATGCGCCTACCGATATCGGTATAGGCTACCGATCTCTATTGATATCGGTACGCTACTGATTTTATTCTCTACTGATATCAATACAGATCCATAGACATTAATACAAGAGATATCAGTAGAATACCGATCTCTATAGATATCCATAGACATTTACCAACATCAATAGGAATGTGGTCAGTAGGATTCCGGTTCTTATGGATATCCAAAGAACTCTACAGATATCAATAGACTTGTGATCAATAGGATTTCGATCTCAATGGATACCTATAGACCTTTACAGATATCAATAGGAGTGTGATCAATAGGATCTTAATTTAGTATCTGGGTACTGTGGTTTCGGTTTTAATCACATTCTTTAAACAGTTTTATTTTTAATTCCACAGTTGTTTAAACCTACAAACACTTTTAAACCACTCTCATCTCCCACTTTTAAACTCCCTCCTTTATTGAAAATAAGTAACAAATAATTGTAAAATATATTATCTTCCACAAAGTATTTTTTTATTAAAAAGTTTTTTATTATTATAAGGGTGATTGAAAGTGGTCTAAAGTAAATACTCTGCCATTTTCAATTGTCAAAACTTTCAAATAAAAAATACTTTAAAAAAAAACTTTTTTTAAAGCAATGCCAGTAGAAAAAAATAAAAATATTTTTTAAAAAATTATATTATATATATGACAGATTATATATATTAAATTATATATATGACAGAGATTATTTGACCTCCCTAGGTTTTGTCCCCAAGGATATCTTATGCCAAAGTTAATTGTAATAAAAACAAAATAATAGATTATATTGCTTAATTATACATTAATTTGTTACTACAATTTTATTTTTTGGTTAAATTACATTACTATCAAAATTCTCCCAGCAAAATTACTTGGATAATTTTTTGAAATTTATTAATTATTTGAAAGAATTTCTTTTACAACGAATAACATAATGGGCTTGTTTCAACCTCTGGTTTCAACACTTTGCCACAAAAAAAACAATTAATGGCATCGCAGTTTGGATTGCGTGTACCCTTTTTTAAACCAATGAGCTGTTTCGACACTTTATCAAAGAAAACCAAAAAACCAATGAAATCACAGTTTAGAGAGCGTGACGTCAGAAGAAATATTCCCATTATAATTTTATAATTTATGCGTCCAAAATTTTAAACGAATCGTTACGAGGGGATTATAACGTTCGCAAGCCTATTGATGAAACTATGCCGGAAGCTGAATCCAGAGATTTTGCATTCAATGAATGAAACTTATTTATTATTAAACTTGCATCATTTCTAAATCTTTTTTTTAAATGATTAAAATTTTATAAGTCAGCGTTCCAAAAAATAGTAAAAAATAAGAAAAAATATTCACGTGGGGATCATACCGTTCTTAAGGCTACTAATGGAAATGTGCCTAATTAGTAATTTAGAGCTAATTATAGCAATTTTTATAACTTATTTAGTACTCTTATGAATATTTTATTCCTAAACTATCAAATATGTAAAAAATTTATGTATGTTTTTAGCTTTTATATAACATTTAATTTTTTATAGTAGTTGTCACGTGTGTTAGGTATTTTTCCGTTTATCATGTTAGAGAGAGAAATAAAAGACTATATACCAACTAACTGATGCATACTATTAAAGAATATAAACTTTTTTTTAAAAAATCAAATTTTTAAACATTTATTTCTTGCGAGATACTTTTTTTTAAAGTAAATTAGTAACGTAAAAATTTAGAAAGTGGAAGGCTACTTTAAACTTTATGATTGTTATTAGAATATTTCTCACTTGGAATGAAATATACCCACTATTTTCATTTTTAAAAAATACTTGCCAAATATTCAAATAGAAACAACATTCTACTATTAACTGCTTTAATTATGTATATTCTAAACAAAAGCTCAAGAATGTCGAGCGTGAAATTATAGTAACGAGTATGAAATTTGAATTTAAATGAATTTTTCTCATTTTAAAGTACTATTGTTAATTTAAAACAATAAACCACCATTTGTGCAATAATCCACAAGTGTTTTAATTTAGTTTATTGATTTCTTTAAAAGAAAATATTCATTATCTTGGTGATTCTGCTAAATCGTCAGCTTCGAAAAGAATTCGCATTCCTTGCAAGACATCATTGAGTCTCTTTTGGTTACGAACTTTACATATAGTATAGTATAGTTACCAAGTATCACATTATAAGACCCGTAATTACAGGCTTCTACCGAAAAGAAGGGTTTTGAAATAAATCATGCTGACTGTCAAGCCAGTTGTCGTTGGGCAAGTTTCGACCAGTGCAAACCCCTTTGTATTGCCTGAACCTGAATGGGTTCTACAACAATGACCAACAACAAAGTACGATTTCCCCTTGAAGAAGCCCCCCCCCCCCCCGGGGGGGGGGGGAGAAAGAGAGGGCACGTTCAGACCAATTTCTTGGATTGAACCAGGATTGAAATTAAAAAATATATATTAAATATAATTTCAGCATTTTGTTTGTGCTTATGGTTCGTTAATTGTGGTTTTCTTTGAAAAATGGCTCTTCAATTTTTCTTATAACTAGAAATTTCAAAAAGTAACTGTGAACGTTACTTTTCGCATTAAGTAACTGTGACGCGTTACTTTTCATTT